>PVJH01023464.1:0-34873 GCA_004026705.1 Nesogale talazaci | reverse complement strand
CTCTGGCTCTGGAAGGTGCTGCACATATAATCTTCCATTTATACCATTCAAGATTCTTCCACTCACACTGCGATCGAGTCAATTCTGACTCATAATGACCCTGGAGGACAGAGACAGGACTGCCTCTGTGGTTTCCCAAGACTATCACTCTACAGGAGTAGAAAGTTTCACCTTTCACCTCAAAGATTACCTGGGCGGTACAAGTGGCTAATGCATTCCGCTACTAAGCGGTAGATTGATGCTTCAAGTCCACCCAGATTCTCCTAGGCAGAAGGACTTGTGAATCTACCTCCAAAAAAATCAGTCATTCAAAACACTATGGATTGCAGTTCTACTCTAAAATACAGAGGAATGCCAAGAGTGCAAATCTTCTTAATGGAAAGTGGTTTGGAATGGTTGGTTTATACTGTCTTTGGTTGCTTTTTATGGCATAAACTCCTTTCATGGGAGTTATCAATTAAGCAGAAGAATAGAAAGACAAAATGTCCTAAGATCTTATCACCCCTTACAAAATCATCTTTTACCTTCTCATTTCTCTCATTCATTCAAGAAATACTTTTTTTCCCTTTAAAGTTCTTAATTTGGACTAGGAACTAAGCACCAAAGACTTGCTTCACCATTTTAGATAAAATGGCCATCTGAAAACTGATGCCAGTGTCATGTGACTCCTGCCAAATTTTCCATCTTCATTCTACTTAATTCCTTTGTGACCTATTACGAAATCGCCCTCTCTCGGAGCCTTGAAATTCCTTCTCTCTAGACTTCTTGTACGGAGCCCTGGTGGTGGAGTGAGTCAAACACTGGGTGGTTAACCACAGGCTGGCGGTTCATACTCCCTGTTCCCTCCATGGGAGAAAGTTGAGGCAGTGTGCTGTCGTGAAAACTTATCATCTCAGTGTCCCCTAGTCTGACAGGGTCTCTCTGAGTCAGAGTGGACTTGATGACAGGGGGCTAAGGGATTGGGGTTTCTCTTTTTTCTCCTTTTAGTTTCTTCTCTTTGGGTGGTCCTGTCCCACTCCAAGGGTTTCAAACAACCATTTGCCAAAGATTGCTAAATCCGTTCAGAGCTTTCTTCTGTTCTAGACTGTACTCCCAATTGCCTACTCGGCTTTTCCACTGGAACACACCGTGTTGTTGTCAGGTGTTCTGGAGCTGATTTGGACTCATAGCAACTGCGGTAGTCACACAATCTGTTGTCAATTTGAGATTATGAGTAAATGAGCTTGAAGACCTCATTTGGAGGCATTAAGGAAATAACTTGTTGGCGGTGGGTCACAGGCTCACTCCCTGGGAGACATTGCACATGACACAATACATGGAGCTACACCAGAGCCCTGGAGCTGAAGGAATCACATGGAGACACCCCTGCCAGCGCTGAGATGCTTACAACGTCACTGGATTCACAAAACCTCCCACCCACTGGCCTGTGATCCTCCTTCAATTGGCGTCATTGCATGTGTCTGATGAGTCTTAAGAGGAATTTATACATTGGTATCAGACATATGGGCTAATATGGATTTGATCGGGGCTGGGATGTTTTCTCAATATTCAATTGCTCTTGTATATAAAGCTCTTCTTATACACATATGAGTCTTTCTGGACTTGTTTCTCTTGTCTACCCAGACTAATACAGCATCTCCATGGGCAGAGCTGTTCTATATAGTTTTCTAGGCTAAAATCTTTTTTTTTTAATTAGGTTGGAATTTATAGGCTGTATTCTATATGGCAGCGGATCAGATCCTCAGATCTTTTTGTCACAGATTTTGAACTGTAAACATTTTGGCTGGCAACTAGGACATCAACCAGGTCTCCTGGGTTCCTGAAATTCAATGTATCTATAAATTAAAATGGGTATTTTTTAAGACATAGCCAAATACCTCATGTGATTGGCTTGCTAGGTTTAAAGGTTTAGGACTATAGTCTTATGGGGACATCCTGGTCAATTGGCTTAATACAGTTTATTCTCTATATAGTTCATGTATGCTTTATATGCCACACAGTATCCAGCTATCACTACCAACCATTCTGAAAAGGGTCACGGTAAATGGACCCTGATAGAATGGGAGAAGAATGTGGAACAGAAGCTCAAATACCTAAAACAAACAAAAGCAAACAAAAAGTAGACTTATTGGACCTGTTGAAACTGAAAGAATTCCTGACACTATTACCCTGGATAATCTTTAAACCCCAAAATGAAAATAACCTTTAAAGCCACCTAATTTTAGCTATCTGACAGACTGGCTCACAAAGTAAATATTTACAGTCACCCAGGAGTATGACGGTACCTCTTTAAAAAAAAATCACCTATATAAGACCGATGGCCAAAACTCACTTGGCAGGGAAAAAAAGGTAGAACATAAGTAAGAGCAAGGAAACTAGATTAATAAGAACAAAACAGCTTGAGATATTAAGAGTAAGTGGATACGATAAAGAATGTAACTGATGTCACTGAGTAGAAACTGCTGACTACAAGCCTAAGCTCCTGTGTAAACCTTCACCAAGAATACAGTAATATATATATGTAGTTAAAAATTGAGATCCTTAAAAAAAAAATCGAGATCCTTAGCTTTCTGCTTCAGTTCTTTCCTTTATTTGTACTCCCTGTTTTAGTAATATCATTATCCATTCACAAACCAAGCTAGAAACCTCACTTACTTTTTTAAAAAACAATTTTATTAGCACTTCATCCACAATTCAATCATATCAAGGAGAGTTGTCCAATTGTCATCTTATTCAATCCTAGAACTTTTTCTTCATTGTTATTCAAAGGATTGTTTTTCTTCTAATTGTAGCCAAAATGAACACACCAGAACATTCTCCAATTCCACAATTTCTGCATGCACAATTCAGTGTCATTGATTACAACCACATTTACTTTTAACTTTCTCGTTTGCAGCATTCTCATTCAATCCATCCTAAGTCAGCTGGCATCTTGCTCCCAAATACTTTGCAAAGATATCACTTTTGTTTTACTATCTCAGCTATCTCTGAGATAAATGTATTGCATCCTTCTGATCGATCCACTCTCAATCATTCTCTCCTCCAATCCATCTTTCACATGACTATCACAGATGTTTTTCTGAAAATATATATTTGATTCGGTCTCTTCTTGCCTGCTGTCCTTCTGTTGCTTAGAGAAGGGGGTCTTTGGTGAACTTCAGAGGACCTCGAATACCCATTTGCAAGCACCTCAAGGCTACAGAGCACATCTTCTTGTCCCTGAACTACCTTATCTCACTTCTTTTCCAGGATGGAGAGAGTTCTGAGCAGCAGATCTCAAAGTTAAACATGGATAAGAATCACCTGGCTTCAACCCAACCAGTTGTCATCAAATGGAGTCTGACTCCCAGTGGCCCAGCATATGTCAGCGCAGCGCTGTGCTCCACAGGGAGGTTTCCGAGGGCTGGTTTGGGGGAAGCTCACCACCAGGCCTTTTTTTCCTAGGTGTCGCTGAGTAGACACAGCTTCCAACCTTTTGGTTCATGGCCACCCAAGTGAATGGTCTGCATCATCTTGGGGGACTCCCTCCAGAATCACTCGGAGGAGAGTGGGTTGATAGCACCTTTTCAACCTTGAGCCAAAACTACCCCAAGGAATTCTCTTTAAGATAATTAACAATCTAGCTCAATAGAGAATGTCTGCCGAGAGAACTGCACCCTGTTAAAGAATCACCCATATGGAACTGAAATGACAGCAGATGAGAACTTCAAGGGGCAGAGCTCCAGGATAAGCTCAAACTCAATCCACTGCCACTTAGTCGACTGACTCAGAGTGGCCCTACAGGACAGGGTAAAACTGGCCCCTGCAAGACTGCAACAGTTTACAGGACGAGAAAGCTCTGTCTTTCCCCCTTGGGGTGGTTTCGAACTGCTGATCTTTCAGATCGCAGCCCAACATGTAACCACTACACTACCAGTGCTCTTAGTATCGTGGTGGTGAATCAAAGGGTCTGAGATCATGGGAATGGAAAGGCATTTGGAAGTATATAACCACTGGCCATGAAATGTATGGTACATGTCGACATTGTTGAATGGGTATTAACATAGAGTAAAATACACAGATTTGTACATGGCATTGATCAAAAAGAAGATCAAGGAACGCTGTCCTGCGGGGCCAATTTAAAACTGCTCTGTGGGGTACCATCTGTCTTTTGGCTTCAACTTGCCTTATTAGTTCAGTTCGCATCTTAGTCACTTTCATTGTCACGGTTTCAATAAATATCTTATGTTTATCCAAACATGCATACTGAATGCTACTATGTTTCCAAGTCCTTAGTAGATGCTGTTCCAAGTCTACTCAATCATCTTTTGAGTCCTGGCTCTGGGCTCAAATGTTGCCATGGGGAGGTCTCGCCCAGGCTACGCCTGATCAAGGGATATTACATAAATAGACCAGTGTCTTATTTGGATCAAGCGTCCTCGTCGCATAATGATGAGGCGTTGAGCTGCTAGCCACAACGTCAGAAGTTTGAAACCACTACTCCCTAAAGAAAAGATGCGACTTCCTCCCCCTGCGAAGAGTGACAGTCTCGGAACCCACAGGGGCAGTTCTACCCTGCCCTATGGGTCACTATGAGTCGGAAATAACTTGATGGCAATGAGTTTGGTTTGGATTTGGTTGGCATTTAGATTATGGTGCTGGTACAGCACACTGAAAATACTGTGGGTGGCTAGGAGAACAAACAAGCCTGTTTTGGAAGAAGTACACCCAGAATGCTCCCTGGAAGTGAGAATGGCATGACTTCACCTCACATATCTTATTATCAGGAGGCCAGGCGCTGGAGAAAAGCATCATGCTTTAAAGTGGAGGGGTTGTGAAGGAGAAGAAGACCCTCGAGGGGGAGAAGGACTAACACAATGACTCTAACAATGGCCTCAAATAAAATAACAATTGGGAAGTGGCACAGGGCTGGGCCATGTTTCCTTCACTTGAACACAAGGTCACTATGAATGAGAACTGGCTGGACGGAATCTAACCACAGTGTCTGTCGATTGTCAAACCTGTCTGAACATCTCTTAAATCCCAAGCGTTCACACTATACAGAACAATGTGTACCTGACACAAATGTGTTTAAGTCTACAGGCAGCCATAGATTTCGTGAGATAAGGATAAGGTCATTGGGGTCCGGACACCGAAGTTCAAATCCGGCTCAGTGAAATGCAAGTCATGTGACTTGGGAAGGTCCCACAGCTTCTCAATGCCTCGGTTTCATGGTTTGTAAAGACGGCACTAGCAACGCTGTTAATAGGTGTGGCCAACTCAGTTCCGACTCAAAGGGAGTGACCTTTAAGCCCAACAGGATGTAACACAGACTGGTTCCCGTTAGCTTCCGCATCAGCACTGTGCGTGAGGTCACTGTGGTCACCACTGGGTCAGCCCCTCTCCTTTAGAGCAGTCCTCTTCCCCCTCCCCGGTGCCCCCCTACCCCCGCCTGTGTTTCTTACAGCACACACCCACGGCATCTGGCAGGACTTCTTCTAAGACAGCCACAGGAGTTCATGGTATATTCAGCATACAACATAATTCGAAAGTATCAATTCTCCTCTGGCCTTTCACACTCACTGTCTAGTTTTCACACACACGTGAAGTGGCCGAAAACACCTTCGTTCTCACGTGACCTTTCGCTCAGAAACAGTTAAGAGTTGGTCAGTGCCGCTGAGCTGCCCCAATGCGATATGTTCATCTGAGTTTTTGGCCACTTCTCCCATGAATATTGATGATGGGTCCCAGTCAAATGAAATCATGGACGTCGTTCTTTTTCTGTGTTTATCATGATGTTTACTCATCCAGGGTGTGGATTTTTCTCTCTATGCTATATAACCCACAGTCTCTGAACTTCATTTATCATTTTTTTGAGTACTCTTCATTTTCAGCAAACATAAAGTCTCCCCCCACCCCATCCTGATCAAACTTGTTTACATGTAAGTGCTTCGTGGTTTCTTGGGCTATCCAATTTAATTAGCCTAATAACATGTGCTTCCTTCCCCCTGCCCCCTTACTTCCTTTCACAATGTGTTGGGTCTTAAAATTCACAAGCAGTCATCTAACAAACAACAATTGGCCTCAATTTTCTTGCAGCAATAAAGGAGGAGGAAGACATTCAGCATGCAGCTCATGGCCTCTTCCATCAATTGCCTCCTTTACTGTGGGGCCAAAAGGACTAGCCGGTCCTGGCTGTCAATTCTGAATGTTGTGATTAGTGTTTCTGTAAGAGAGTCCTGACTCACAGAGGGCAGTGTGTAAGCAAATGTCCTGTTTTCCGGAGTGCAGACTTTCTAGAATCAAGAGGCTGGATGACTTCTAAAGTTATCGTCCTGAAGCACTCTTTTAGCCCTTAAACCCAAACTCTCTTTCCTATGAAAGTAAAACCCAAGCCTTACTAAAACCAAATTATCAACTAATTATTAACCATTTAGTCTCATATAGGTGATTTTTTAAAAAGAAACACAGTCGTTCTCAAGGATGACTGTAATATTATTTTGTGAGTCAATCTGTCAGATAGCTAAAACCCGACAAAATACTTTTGCTTTACTAGCAAAAATGCCTGCCTTGAGCATGATGCTCTTTTAAGAACTATACATATGGGATAAAATTAACCACTGTAATTGGAAAGATGAGGTCAGAATCATGGGGGCAATGCTAACAGGAGAAGGGAGATGGGAAAACAGAAAAGGAAGATGGGAAAAGTGGTACAGCTCCATGAAGTTCACCTACATCACTAAACTGTACATGCAGTAACTATGGACCTGGCATCTGTCTTGTTGTGTGTACTCTCAATGAAAAAGTAAATAACTTTTAAAAATAACAACTAAGTGCTTGATTATTACTATATTTACTGAAAGAAATGGCAAGGATTAAAGGTTCCTAGAAATAATCACGGATAAAAACAGCTAATTGACCTTGCTTACAGAGCTCTCAAGCTAATAACTCAGTTCATTAGCCAGAGAATCCCAGCAAAGAAGAATCTTTTCACCAATGTTTTTTAATCAAACTTATCTGATAAAATCATATTAGCCTCAAATGGCTAAAATGATTAATTAAGGCTCTCTACCTCCAATAAAACAATTCCTTGGAACGGAAACAAGTCAGGCCGCTCCTTCTTGAGCAGCAAATCAATGAGCCACCTCATTGCGACCTGAGCGCCCAATGCGAGAGGAAAATGCTAAGTAGCAAAGTAAGGGAGAAAAGATAAAGGAGTTTAATGACTCAGCTTTCCAACCACCTTCAAAAAATATCTGCAGACCTGATAGCGTGTTTGCTAGAGAAATTTGGTATGAGGCCCTTTACCTAGCCTGGAAAAGCTGTGGGATGCTGATGCTAATGTCATTGAACCTACAGAGAATTCAAAATAAGAGCCTGGCTGTAGTATTGCCACGGAGTTTCATGGGAATGATGTGATTATGCGAGGCATTTGAGGCCGTGCCCATAGGTACTTCTCAGTCAAAGAGGATCCATTTGACTCTAGCCACAACTATTAGGTATGCACCAGTATTTTTTGTTTCTAAGCAAACCATCAGAAAGGATCACCTTACTCTCTATCAGTAATATAAGAATCACACCTTCCAGTAAGACACTCGAGTTAATACTTGTCAATAGAGAAAATTAGAAATTAGCCTAATCAAGTGTGCATTTCTTAGCCTGTGGTTAGTGGCCCTCTCTGCTCCAAACCCATCTAACATCCTGATTTTATCTTCCAAGATAGGCTTATGGAGGTGTTTGGCTGAATCAAACTTCTTGCAAGTCTCCCAATCATATGCACTCCTTGTCCGTGGCATGCTTCCTCCAATGAGAATGGTCTCCCGGCCACCCACTCTACCAAGTCTCAACCCCACTTTTCTTTAGGAAAAAAAAATGGGCCACAAAGGCCTTCCCGATGGCTCAGATGGAAGGACTTATCAGGGTTACTAATGGTCACCACTCTGGCTCCGAACCCTTGTGCTTGGACCTTTCATGAGCAGACTTCCTGGCGTAGGTGTCTCTCCTCACCCCCGACTGAAATCCTCTGTGGGCAATGTCCACACTTGGTCCACATCTGTAAACCTGACCGCACCATGGACACGCTGTTGTTCAGGGCAGGTGCTCGTGCTAACGGTAGGCTTCCTAATCTATTTGGCCGAACATCCCCTTTTCAGAAAAGAAATCATCCAGCACCCCCCGGCAATTAAGAAGCTTTATACTATAGCCCATAACCCACCATAAAGCTCAGGGATCTGCTTTTGCAGGACTCCCTCCCTCCCTACCCCCACCCCATTGTTCTGGCAACTCCCTGTGTGTGTGTGTGTTGGGGAGGGGAGAAGGGGTAGTGGAAACGGTAAGGTCCACTTTGGAGCATATTTATTTAAAGCAAATGTAAAGGTCCACTTAGCTCAACTTTGTTGAAGAAACAGGCTTTAGTTTAACAGACACACAGCAAGTCTTATTTCTTCTGAAACAAGAGGAGGAGAAACACAGGATGTTCCTGCTGCACAGGGTGAAAACACCACCATTTACAGTCACCACCCGGTGATTTGCTAACAAGCACAAACAGTGGTGCATGTAAAGCTTCCCTCCCACTCCAGTAACCCATCAGACACTGCCAAGAGAGACAAATTGGAAGATAACTGGTCTTGTCTCTCCTCTAATAGAAAAGCACACACGGCTCTCCCCTGAGTATGGAGAGAGTGCTCAAGACGAATGGATCTAGTGACAGTCTGATTCACGCTTGCTCCTATGACAAGACTCTAGGACTAGAATGCAAAGCAAAATAAAACAGAAAAGCAAAACTGAAGCCCCTTGAACTTGATAGCTAACAGATCCCATGAATGGCAATAAAGATAGTGAAAAATAAGCAGAAGAAACCCTGAACCTTGGCAGTCTGGCACTAGAACACGCCCCTTGGAGGGTATGTTATTGGTCACAAAGCAGAGACTGTCTTCACCTATGGGAGATGCACGCCAGCTGCCCACTGCCCAGTCTCACAGGCTCACAGGTGGCACTCCTCTGCCCATGCGACCTACAAACTATTACAGAAATGAGTTTCAACATCCACTGTGTGTGTGTATTGGGGGGCTCTTATAACAACCCATACATCTATTGTCTCAAGCATATTTGTACCTATGTTGCCATCATTATTTTCAAAACATTTTCTTTCTACTTAAACCCTTAGGATCAGCTCCTCTTTTCTCCCTCCCTCCCTCATGACCCCTTGATAAATTATTGTTATTTTCATATCTTATACCACCCGCTGTCTCCCTTCACCCATGCTTCTGTTGTCCATCCCTCTCGGTGGGAGTGTGTTGTTATACGTGAATTATTGTGATTCGGTCCTCCTTTCTCTCCCCTTCCCCCTACTCTCATGGTATCACTACTCTCAGGATTGTTTCCGAGGAACTTATCTGTCCTGGGTTTCATGTGTGGAGAGCTCTCCTCTGTACCAGTGTACACACTCCGGACCAGCCGGGACCACTCTGTTTTTAGGTTCTGACTAAACATGCAACAGAAGGAAAACCCTCTCAGTCCTGAGCCAATCCCACCAGGGCTCTGGTGCCTCCTGCGTCAATCCACTCTTAGGTATAAGTAATTTTCCAACATCCGGAAAGGACAGAGGACCTAGATGAAATAAGACACTCAGACTGGGACGTACTGACTCTCAGTTGTGCTGATGGGAAACTTTATGTTGGGTTCTCTCCCCGATCGGGCTTCCATATCAATGACATTCGGAACATTCAGTCTCCAAGATCACATTTCTAGTGTCTCTGGAATTGCTGGAATGGCAACTCAAGTCTTGGGGCTGAGAGTAAGAGACTCCCAAGTGTTTGGACTTGGCCTTTAAAAATAACTAGTATAAACAAAGTAACAGTGATAAAATGTTCTTTAAAGTATAAACATGTCCTCCACAGACCAACAAAAGTCCAAAATCTGTTCAAATGTGTTCACAAAGTAGGTAAACATTCAATACCACCCCAAACAATGCCATGCATTAAACTCAGACACTAGCTACTTATAAGGCCTAGAAAATCTGTAATGTTTTTTCACATATGGTTTAACTGAATAATGCTGGCCTCATTTCCCTTTGATTCAGCCTCTTTCTCCCCCCGATGCTACTTTGATGGCGTTTTTTTTTTTTTTTTTTTGCAAACTGTCCTGTTTCTTAACTTCACAACCGCTGGAGCCTTCTGGCTAGCTTCACATTCGGTTGCTGCAGAGACTGACTTGTTGGCTCCCTGGAACATAAAGAAATTTTACAACCACATCAGGCATATTAGTATTCTTATGACTAAAGTGTACTATATTTAGATCAATGGTACCAGCAGTAAATTCGGAATACAGTTTTAAAAATGCCACGTATAACAGTTCAAAACTCTTCCACTGGAAATTTAGTTTGATGTCTTAGGCCGATTAGGGGGAAAAATGGATGAGGAAAAGAGGGTAGACTGCACAATTTTCTTGAAATGGAGTTCTTTTTTCAGGCACAAGTAGAAAGCTTAGAGTATCTTGAAAAGAGCATGAGCCTTAGTGTTTAACAGACTTGGTTCAAATTCAATAAGACTTTTTTTTTTTTTAATTTGTGAGACCCTGGGTGTGTTACTCAACCTGTTTAGCTTCAAAATTTCCATCTTCAAAATGGAAACTGGACTAGTAAGTTCTACTACCACAGATGATAAATTCAGACCTAGTACTGTACAAGTCAGGTGCTCAAATGCTAATTATGTGTAAAGCACTATTAACTCAGAAAATGCGGTATAACTACCACCATTGCTAATACAATTGCTATGGGTGGTAGTTGGGCACCATCCATTTCTTCTGGTCTCACCCAGGTATTACTTAGTGCTTGCCATCACAGTTGACTCAATGGCAGTGAGTTTGTAATCTCTATAGAAATGGCTCAGCAGGCCCCTGTTTATTTATTTATTCATTTTTTTCCTTGTAGCATTGCTGGATGGGTTCAAACCATCAAACTTTACATTGTTGTTGTTAGGGATGTGCAAGTCCAGGTAGACTAGAGAAACAAATTCATGAACATGCATATGGATATAAGGAAAAGGTTTATATACAAGAGGAATGGCACATTGAGAAAGCCTTTCAACCCAGTCCAGTCCAAGGTCGTAAATCCAACATTAGGTCATATGTTTTATACCAGTCTATAAAGCCCTCCTCTGACTCACGAAGCATGTACAATGGCACCAGGACAATCACGGGCCAGTGCATGCAGAGTCTCGTGTGTCCAGTGGCAGTAGAAGCATCTCAGCACTGGCAGGTGCCTCCACGTGCCTTCTCTGGCCCCAGAGGTTTGGCTCCATCAGGGCAAGCCCATCTTGCCTCTCCTCCGGCTCCTCCATTCTCCAAGAGTCAGGATTGATCAGCATGCTGTCATCTCATCTTGTCAGTAGTTCCTCATCTTGGAGACTGAGTCAAGTCTCTCTTCTCCAATTGGAAAAATACCACGAGACTTCCCAGAATTCTCAAGAGAAAGCCATGCCCACACAGAGGCCTCATTGGCTATCTCCAGATGAACAGGCTAGACGCCACCCCTACATCTCAATCATGAAATTGACATAGGTACACGACTGCCACAAGGGCCATGAAGTCTGTTCCGACTCATAGTAACCTTATACACAACACAACGCAATACTACCTGGGCCTGGACCATCCTCACAATTGTCCTTGAACCCTGGGCCATGCCACACAATTGTGGCAGCTCCTGCGTCATCTCCTTGAGGGTCTGGAAGTCTTAGATTCCTAGTGGGACACAGAGTTTGCACCACCCAGGAGCTATCCGTTCAGTAGTTAGTTGTCCAAGAGGTCCAACTCATGCTGTGCAGACACCCTTCTTGCCCCAGGCTCGCCTCTCTTAGCCCAGGGCTATGTGGGCCAGGCCTTCATTAAATTGGATCTTGGAGGGCTGTCGCTGGGACCTTCTCTGTCCTGACTGCCACATGAGAGGATGTGTGTCCTGGCAAGAAGAGACAGAGGACTGGTGGTTGTTTAAAAGGGAGGGGGGGAGGGAGTCAGTATTTAATATTCATTCTCTAACTCTACAGCAGATCGAATTCTTCAGTTGTTCATACCAGTGTTTACCCTGGGTGCTAAGCACTGCAGGCCAACTGTGTGTGGTCCTTGTCTTTCAAGGGCTCAGAGTCCAGGGGAGAGAATCAAGCTTTCTGAATGCCTAAAGTACTTCACTGGTAGCACAATTTGGCTGGCAATCAATCATATACTGCCTCCCAACATCACTTTTCTTTTTTCCTTTCAGTGATTTGACGTGACTTAACTCTATAGATGGTGTCAGCTTAAAATATTCCGTGGTTGTTTCAAACTTGGGTTTTTATGCCTTTAAATGACTAGTGTCTTTTACACAAGAGGGACGTGGGAGGGGTGGGAAAAGAGGCTCTAAGACTATGGAACTTTCCCTTGGATTCTACGAAACCCTGTACACACAGAGCAAACATGTCCTTGTAGCTCTGACCCACCGAGGCCCGTACTCTCTGGTCTCAGATTGCCGAACCGTGCTCTTGTCTCTGGGTTACTGCTTACTCTAACTCTATTACCCATGAGACCTACAGATCCTGGGCTATGGCAGGGGGGGGGGGCGGGGGGATGCTTCCCAGGGAAGAGCACTGCTTCAAGTTGCCTACAGCATTATCTCTGTGGGAAATGTAAATCATGGCCGAAGGTAATCTACATGTTCTCTCGCTAACCCTTTCATCCTAAACAGAGTGGTGAAGAGGAGGAGTAAAGTGATCATAGATACCTGCTTGCTATTAGAAGGAAAGTGATAACTCTAGCTTTGCTAGCTGGCAGTGCATTGGTTAAAACTGAAATAGCCACGACTCTCTGGGCTCCTCTTCCTAGAGCCCTCCAGACCCCACTGTTGCCATCTGTGCCAACATGCCCTGGAAAATGATACATCAGGTGTCTTTTTTCCCCCATCTCTCCAGGATCACTATTATTTTTTTCATGAGATTTTTCTAAGAGTCACTCGTGAGGGGGGTAACATGCCAGGGAAAAAGCATGAGCCCAGCCACAGACAATGGCAACCCTGTGTGTTCAGGTGTTTGTCAAGGGCGGCAAGTCCAGGGACTGCGAATGGCTGGCATTTCGTAATCTCCTTCTCGGTGGCTTGCTGCAGATATCAGAGCTCGTCTGATTCTTGGAGCCACTTGTCATCCCTGTAGGCAGCAGCCCTGAGAGTTGTACCTGAGTGTCTCGGCCTCCTCACTCCATGCGTGAAGACTTCATATGCACGTGCCCACTGTCCTGCTGACTGTGGCATCCAAGCCACAGAGTGCCATCTGCTTGTCACACGGGCCGGGCTCACCTTTACAGACAAAGCAAGCTGGTCGACCATGAGCCCTGTGGCTCTCAAGATGGATCATGCTGGTTTAACTAAATCGGGGTCCCTTGCTTCTGCACTAATATTCCAAGGCAGAGTCTCAAATGCCAGAGGGTCTATCTTTCTCTCCTCTGCAGAGATGCCTGCCTACTGCACAAGGATCAAGTCTCGTCCTGGGCACCAGCATCAGAAGTTGGGGTAGGTCAATAAGAGCGTCTGGATAGCATGAACCCGTGAAAATCGGAGAACACACATGCTGGGGGTCCTGAGAGCTGTTGTGGCCCTGCATTCCAATAGGGTCCCCTGAATCGCACGGGACCCAGTGCAAGCAGTGCATTTCACCTAGGGAGACACATTCTTAGAGCGGAGGTCAACTTATGGAGTGAAACGTGCCCCTACAACATGTGCTGGATTCCTTGGCTCCTGTAGCTGTGGATGCGACCATGTTTGGGAAGATGGCTTCTATTGTGTTAATTCGATATTGCTTGTGTAGAGGTGACTCTAAGTGCAATCACTTCTGGGTTGTAAAACAGAAAATCAGACGCAGACATATACACTAGGGGAGACAGAAGCACCCAGAGGCTGAAGAACTCCCATGGTGGCTAGGAGCTATAGGAAGCTGAAGCAAAGAGACATCAACTCCCTAAATCTGAAAGTCGACCTTCTGATAGAAGAAAATCAAGCTCTTCTCTCTTTCAACTCCGCGCTCATTCTGTTCCTACTTTCTGGAACATGAGTCCCTTCCTTTCCCTATCACAGAGTGAGCCCTGATTCTTTTTTTTTTTTTTTTTAATTTCGCATCACTGCCCTGGTGGGAGTAGGAAGCCCTGGAGACTGCTGGTGGATCTGAACCATCAGCCCTGTGGACCGCAGTCCCGCACACAACCACTACGCCACCACAGCTCAGCTAGAGCCCTGATTCTTAAGGGATGCTTTCTCTGGTCCTGCAGGTGGGGTCAGATCTCTTGGTTTCACCCACATTTTTTCTCTTGAGCGCATCCTCCCCACTTTGCCATTCTAAATTTGTGTGATTTCTTTCTTTGTATGCATATGTTTCCACCAGGAGCCTGTAGGCTTGTCAAGGCTACCTGGTGCTCCCTAAACACCTACAGGAAACAGCAAAAAGAAGACAGTATCTCAGGAAGGTGGGGAAGAAATAGAAGAGGGAGGGGGAGGAACGTGTGGGCAGTTCCAAAGGAAAGCTGAAATGTAGTACAAAAGTAATATAATGATTTTTTTTTTTAAGCACAAGAAATGAGTTTATACCAAGGACTCATGTAGAAAATATTTGGAAGTGAAGATGGCAACACGTGTACAAAAGTGCTTGATACACAGCCTGTACTGAATGTTAAAAGAGCTGTAAGAGTCCCCAATAAAAGTATTGCTAAAAAAAAAAAAAAAAAGCACAGGAAATGTCATGCAGGAGTCCATCTTGACAGGTTTGGATCAGAGGCAGGTGGAGACTTTCCTACCCAGCTCCCACTGACCACCAGTGGGCGCCTTCAAAAGCTGGCCTAACATCAACCAAACACAAAAGAATCACTGCCTGACGCTTCCCGGTTAAAACCCCAAAGAAGTCAACAGCCTCTCGTATAACTAGAGAACAATTATTCAACTCTGGGTCTTGGAAACAACCTGGCATGCATGACAGGGCCTAAGCACACTCCCTGTGCTACTCGTTCAGTCACCATACGCACGCACACGTAGATGCACACGCAGACTCTTTCATAACAGAGACAGTGACCAGTACAAAACACTAAATATGTCAAAGAAAACTAATGACTAGAATGGGAGGGATGGTTCCTTGGGGGTATGGCAGGGGAGGCTGGGAAGAAATGGGGAGATAATAATGCAGAGTACAAGGAAGAAATGCCCCCAAATTGATTGCAGTGATGATTGTACATTCTTCTTAATATGATTGAACTACTGAATTGTATAGCGTGTGACTTCTATGCCAGTAAAACAGTCTTTAAAAATGATGTTCTTGCTCTTCAACTTCAACAAAAAAGAAAGAAATGAGTGGGCCTCCCCAGGATCACTCTTCTTTGAGGCTTCCCTCTCTCCTTTGGGGTCTCTGTCAATAGCTTCTAACCGAGCCGTGGGGGCCCCATGGGAGAGGCTGCCGATTTTTCAAAGCACCGTCAATAAATAAACATGCAGAGCAATAGCACTGCAGATGGAATAAAAGAAAATCTCATCATGACCACGCTGGAGACCAGGGCAGTTTTGTGTCAAAAGGGATCCTCACACTTCTAAATCACACCATTTACAAATCGATTTTTAATGAGTCCTGTTTCTAAATGGGAATGCTGCCTATTTTCATCATCGGAGCAAAAGGACATGGATGGAAGAGGCCCATCTGTGAACTGAGTGGGCCTCTCTTGTTCTCTTAGCCAAATGTATTCCACCCTCCTTAGTAAACTCACACACTCAAGGGATGTGGGCGGGGTGCTCAGCCCACAGAAAAACACTCAGAAATCACCGGACAGCCTATAACTGCAATTTAGGAACATGTGTACATAATGTGAAGGAAACAACCATATAAACCCAGTGCCAGTGTGACCATAAGGCTCGTAAATCAGTTTGGACATTGACATGAGAGAAGGATGTTTGCCTTTTGTTTTGATTTTAATATTTTTTTCATGTTCATGCATATTGACTTTCATCTGGTGGACTAATTTCCAGACTTCAAGAGTGACTGAAAAATCCTACTGGATAAGGTAACTGGCATTCGCCCAGGATGTGAGCGCAGTGTCCCATGGCAACAGCACAAGGAAAGGAGGCCCCACCTAGGATAGGCTAGCTCCCAGGGCAGGATGCTAGTGTATCACCAGCTGCTTCTCCCTGATAAATGTACACTTCGGGCGCCTCAGACCGGCAAAAAGGGTCAAATCCAAGAACAAAAAACAGGAGAGGCATCAAGAACCCTGAGACATTGACCATCATTTGAGAAAATATCGCCTATTTCCTATCTCACATGCATGCATGGGTGTGCACACGCATACATACATGCAAATTAGGAATGGACAATTTCTGCAAGCTCTTCGGCTTCCTAACCCTAGAGTGTAGGATGTGCTGACAAGAGGAGTCTCCCATGACCAAGGGCACAATTTCACAGTCAATGACAAAAAAAAAAAAAAGAAGAAGCAATCACCACACACCCACCTAGTGACTAGGCATGCAGGGAAGCCTGGGTTTCTAGCCCTGTCCCAGCTGTGAGACTAGATCTCTTTACATGGCGAACTAAGGCTACCAGATGTTCTTAAGGGTACTTCCAGCTTTGACACTCTACTTTACATAGAATTTTATTCTAGGCTATACTAACACTGCACAGAGCTAGTCTAAAATGTTTCAACAAGCAGAGGCAATGCTGAGAGCACTGATTCACCGGTGCCAAAAAAACTGGGAAGGCAGGTCCAGTCAACTGACTGGAAAGGATCCAAAAGAACTTATAAATTATTTAACAATACCCTTAATAACACATGCTAGTAAAATTCTGCTGAAGATAATTTAAAAACAGTTGCAGCAGTTCCTTGTCAGGGAGCTGCCAGAAATTCAAACCTGTATCCAACGTGGTTGTAGAGTAAGTGATTTCATTGCTTCTGTCAGATGAGTCTTGACTCTGATCAGAGTATATCAGGAAGAGTTTTATCTGTTCTATGAACCCATTCTAAGTACATCACATTTTAGGATGGATAAACTTACAAAGAATGGGAATTCCAAAACATTGAATTGTGTTCCTATGAAACTTATACACAAATAAAGAAGCAGTCATTCTAACAAAAAAAGACTGATTTTATCAACACGCTCTGCTATACAGATAGATGCCATAACCTGAATGTGAAGAGGACCCTGGCACTATCAATAAGGTCAAAGTCCTCAAGATGGATTACACCTTTAACATAAAGAAAACAAAATCCTCCCAAATGGAGAAGCAGGCCACATGTAACCAACAGAGAAAATATTGACATGGTCAAGAATTTAACTTTACTTGGATCCACTATCCAAGCCACCGAAAGCAGCAGCCAAGAAAATCACACGATGTATTGCTCTGAGTAACTCTGCTACAAAAACACTCCTTCGAGCAGTGGTTCTCAGTCTTCCTAGAGCCATGGCCCTTTCATATAGTTCCTCATGTAGTGGTGACCCCCCTATGTGGGCATATCTGGAGATGGATAGAGGAGTGGTGTCTCGGTTCTTAAGACCATTGGAAATATGGTCTTAGGCGACCCCTGTGAAAGGGCTGTTTGACCCCCAAAGGGGTTACAACCCACAGGTTGAGAACTGATGCCTTCAAGTATTAAAAAGCGAAGATGTCTCTCGAGGATGAACATGAGCCTGAAATACCAAAATATTTTCAATCTCCTTAGATGCATGTAAAAGGTGGGCAATGGAGAAGGGAACCCAAAGAATTGACGACACTAAATTATGTTGTTAGCAGAGGATGTCACGGTCTGTAGGGAGAATGAAAAAAATCTGTCTTGGAAGGGGTAGAGTCAGAATGCATTTTAGAATTGAGAATCAAGAGATGTCACTTCACATGCTGTGGACAGGAAGGACCGCTGCCCCGTGAAAGTCCTTGTGAGGATTGTCTGAGTTCGATGTGGCCATCACAAAGGATGACGTAGGCAGCAGACAAGCAGAGTGCCCAGGAGAGGGGTGGCTGGTGTCAGAACAGGGTAAAGAATGGAGAAGGGAGGCCTGTCTGACCTCTGCCTTAGGGAAACAGGTCGTGGACTGGGGGGGGGGGGGGGGGGGGGAGTGGGGTAGGGGGTGGTGGTGGAGAGCTGGAATTGCCTTCCCTTTCATATAGCCAAACAATGCCAGGCATGAAACTCCTGCCATGTTCTTCACCCACCTTTCCCAAATTTTTTTAATTCCCAGAAACAGTTTAAGTAAAGCGAGTGAGCTCTAGACTTTGACACCTCCTAGGTTCCACATTAAACAAAGGCCACAATAATGATGAACATAGGTAACTCTAGCCTAGAATCATCTTCAAAGTGTGGCAGGCTAGAAACTCTGGACTTTCATTTTCCCCTCTTCCATCTTTAATCTCTTAGATTCCACATGTGCAGACAAGGAGACTGACTAGTTAGCTAATCCACCATTGTTATCGCGAATAGACATATTTAATGATGCCTATTTCAAAGTATTAACTTCCTTTTAAATGAGAGATTAACAATTAAATAAACACATTACTTGAGGTATCATTTACCTATCTTGATTTATAAAATATTTCCCTTGGAGACAGATTCTGAGTAATATGAATAACGAAGTGGTGCTCTGCTAACATTTGACACCACTCGTGAAAGTTGGCAAATTGACATTTTCCTCTTTAAAAGCAAGACTCTTTTGTAATAAGTACTGTATTAAATTTAATTCTCAAACAACTGGCATTATTGAACACAATGGCTTCATTTGTTGTGAATAACCAACTTGAAAATGGACATAATTTGAAGAGCTTCATTTGAAACTCTTGCATGTTAGTCTGGGTTAACTAGGGAAACAAATTCAGGTACTATATGTGTATACAAGGGCAATTGTATATTGGGAAAACATTCCTGCCCAGTCCAGATGGAATTCATAAGTCCAAGATTAGCCCTTATGTCCAATATGAATATATAAGTCCCCCTTCAGATTCACACAACACATGCAATGATGCCAAATGCAGGAAGACCACAGGTCAGTGGGTGGAAAGTCTTGTGGATCCAGGGGCATTGGAAGCATTCCAGGGCTGGCAAGAGTCTCCGTGTATCTCCTCCAGCTCCAGGGCTCTGGCTCAATTGGTGTAGCTCCCTGTGACTTGTCAACAAGAAAGTCAAGCAGAGTGTGTGTGTCCTGCCTCCAGGGAGCAAGACAGGCTGTGCCTACACAGAAGCCGCATTGACTATGCCAAGATTGACAGGCTAGACTCCACCCCTTCACTCTAGTTGAGATGACATAACTGCCTCAGTGGGCAAAGTTCTTCTTTAGCAAAGGAGGAAAAAAACCTTACCCATGTATTAATTTTGGATATTCTTAAAAAGTAGTAATTAAAGTTGAGCCCTGGTGGTACAGTGGTGTGTGTGGGACTGAGGCCCACAGGGTTGATGGTTCAAATCCAGCAGCAGCTCTCCAGGAGCAAGGCTGGGCTTCCTACTCCCACCAGGGCAGTGATGCAGGGGAGGGTGGGGGGAAAGTAGCAATTAAAATAGCTTGATTCTGTCTCTGCCTTTTGAACGGTACACATATGTATATGTCTTCCAGAGGACACCGAGGACTCCAAAGCCTGAGCCTTAAGCCTTTACTCTTGATTCCACAGGTCCAAACAGCTGACATGCTGTCTCTTATTAAATAACAATAAAGACCCACGAGGGAAACCTGACAGAAATGATAGTATGGCGCTCACTTGACCAGAAAAACAAAATTAAAGCCACGCTGGGCACTTGTGGCTTGGTGTCCGTTCTTTTGACACTGTATCCACATACTGAATTTCTCGTCTCTAACAGAAAGGGTTTTTTTCCAAGAGAAAGTTCAGACAGTCAAGGAAGAGTTGACCTTAAATTGAAATCTGCCCACTACGACATTCCTCATGCGACCAGCCTTAATCTGATGTTGTTGTTGTTGTTGTTTGGATAGTTTCACTTCACATAAAACATTTCACAGTGAGGCCTCCGGTCATTTTAATGCTGCTGAAACCAAGTGGCTAATAGCTGAGTCCTGCTTCCCTGAACCTTCCTGACTCCGACGTGTTCAATTGTAGCTTTCTGTGAAAGAGCAAAGGGGACGGTGAAAAGACAGACAAGATCATCCTGTTTCAAGAGTCCTTTGCAGTTCCATATTCTATGAAGTGCAAGACAATATAGAAGGTGCTAAGGAAATAGTATAAAAGCTTTATATTGGGCTGAGCCCCGGTGGCGTAGTGGTTGTGCACGGGACTGCGGCCCATTGGGTTGGAGGTTCAATTCCAGCTCCACATGAGCAAAGGCTGGGCCTCTTACTCCCACCACCAGAGGGCAGTGATGCCAAAAAAAAAAAACAAACAAAAAAAGCTTTATATTATCTATAGAAATTCTTGTTTTTCTAACTGAACTTTTTTTTGTGAGTCCTTCTTTGCTTTCAATGTTTTTACTGCAGTATATGTAACATTTTTTGATGAGTGGCATGAATTATACTTAGATATATATATGATGATATCTTACAAATGTATGCATCTATGATGCCACTTCTAGATCAAGATATAGAACATTAGCTTACCAATCAAAAACTCCTCAAAGAACCACTAGCTCCATTTCTATCAGCAAAGATTAGTTTTTCCTAACATCAATAAACCATCAGTTTTAAACAAGAAATCTTCTCAGAAATGAAGAATTGTTTGGGGGTCACTAAGAACTTGGATTTGATGCATGGGGGGGAGGGGAAGGTAAAGCTATAAGATGGAGGAAGTTAGAAACAAATAAACAAAAAACTGCCCATTGAGGAGCTGGACAAAGGACCTGAACAGAAGTTTCACAGGGGCAGAAATCTGATTGGCCAACAAACATATGAGAAAATGTTCCCAATCATTACCCATAAAAGAAATGCAAATTAAAACAACTATGAGATACCACCTAACACCCTCAAAGATAGGCCAATTCAAAAAATTTGATAGTAACAAGTGTTGGAGTAAGTCAAAAGGACAGGTGCAACTTTGAGTCCACTGAGGTAAGCTTAAAAAAAAAACCAAAAATGGTACATAGGGAAAAAACTACTATATACATACATCCCTGGGGTGAGGTCCAGCAATTATGGCAGGGGCCAGACTCAATCTGGGCATACATATGGCAACCAACTAAATAAGAGGGGGGAGAAATAGACATAGGTGTGGGGGGGGGGGGGCAGCAGGGCACTAATCCAGCCACAGGGAGAGAGAGAGAGAGAGAGAGAGAGAGAGAGAGAGAGAGGAGGTTTCAATCCAATGCACCAAGACATGACTACAACATACCAGCATGTACCAGGGAACCAATAGAGCTCTGTGGGACTGGCCCCAAACCTGATAGGTAGACACCCCCTCAGCACGGGGGCCTTGAGGAGAGGGGCATGTCAGATTAAAGCACACGGGAGAAAGGAAAAAGGAAGGAGAAGGGTGAGAGGACATCCTGGCCCACCAAGCTCTAAGGACGATATTCCTGCTCAGAGCAGACAGTGCACGGGGAGTCCGCAGGGCCGGTTCCACTTCAGGACAGGTGTCCCTCACTGAACCATGGTGCTGTGGGGGATAGCACTGGAGACTCAGTGCAGGAGCAGTGCATGGTCTGGCCCCATCAAGAGGACATGCAGCAAAACAGCAAGGGGAACAGAGTGATGAAACCTCTGGGGAATACCAAAAATAGACTTGGGAGACAGAGTGTGGCACCCCTTCAGACTTGACTGGAAAATACTCACAAAGGCCAACAAACAGATTGAACTATTTATAGGCTTTTCCATTTTTGTCAGTGGCTTTCTTTTTGTGATTGCTATTTTGTTCTTGCTTGCTGCAGCTGTTGTTATTATTTTGTTGGTTTTGACTTTCTTTGCTATTTGGCTTTGCCTGGCTTTTGCACTTATTAATGTATCTGCATATCAATTTAGATCAGATAGGTTGAATAAATAATTTGGAGATGAAAAGAGAGGGACAATGGTTCCAGGGGAATATGGGTGAAGAGGAGGTGGGAGAAAGGAAAGGGGGTAGGGAGGGAAACAAATCCAGGGACAAGAGAACAACAAATGAACGAAAATCAAAGGAAAAAGGGTCGTAGGATATCTAGTGGGGCTCAATCAATAGCAATGCAGCAGTGAGGAATTATTAAACCCAAATAGAGGCCGAATATGATGGTGGGACAAGAGGTGTGTAAAAAGGAAAGAATCCGTAGGCAAAGGACATTTACAGAGGCCTAAGTATAGGCATGTACACATGTATGTGTATGTATGTGCATATATATGTATATATGATGAGAGGGGAATAGAACTATGTACTCATATCTATATGTTAAGAATTAAGGTTGCACCAGCCTGAGCCCCGGTGGCGTAGTGGTTGTGCGCGGGACTGCGGCCCACTGGGACGGAGGTTCAATTCCAGCAGTGGGGCTAGGCCTTCTACTCCCACCCCCGGAGAGCAGTGATGCCCCCCCCCCCCAAAAAAAAAAGAATTAAGGTTGCAGGTGAACACTGGGCCTCAACTCAACCCAAGAACTCAACTCCCTTAACACAAGAACACTTTGTTCTAACAATACGACATTCTGTGATGCTCACCTTCCTGATTGCTGAAGACAAAATGGGTGCATACCCAAATGTGGTTAATAAAGCTGATGGTGCCCAGCTATCAAAAGTTATAGCATCTGGGCTCTTAATGACTTAAAGATAAACAAGCATCCATCCAGCTCAGAAGCAACAAAGTCCACATGGAAGAAGCATACCAGCCTGTGTGATCACGAGATGTCGATAGGACCAGGTATTAGGCATCTAAGACCCAGAATAAAACCATACCCATTGAGGTGGGGGCATGGAATGAAGACTCAATGCCCATTTGTAGGCAATTGGACATCCCCTCACAGAGGGGTCACTGGGACGAGATGAGCCAGTCAGTGTGCAGTATAGCACTGATAAAACACACACCTTTCCTTTAGCTCTTTGGTGCTTCTTTCCAACTATCATTACTTCAATTTTACCTTACAAATCCGATTAGACCAGAGCATGCACATTGCTACAGATAAGAGCTCAAAACACAGGATATCAGTGATAGATAAACTCCTCAGGGCCAATAAGGAGAGTAGAGATACCAGGAGGACCAGGGAAGGGGGTAGGGGAGGCATGAAAGGTGGAATCGATTACGAGAATCAACCTAGAACCCCTTCTTAGGGGGGCGAACAATGGAAAGATGGATGAGGGGTGTTGGAGGGCGATGGAAGATATGGAAAAAATAATATAACTTATCAAGGGTTCGTGAGAGAGGGCAGGTGCGGGAAGAAATGGGGAGCTGATATCAGGGGCTCAAGTGGGAAGAGAATGCTTAGAAAATGACAATGGTGGCATATATGCAAATGTGCTTGACATACTGGGTGGATGTATGGATTGTGCTGAGATGTAAGAGCCTCCAATAAAAATATTTTTTAAAAATAAAAGTCTTCTGTTTTAACTGGAAGCAACAATACAATAGCATTCCATTCCAAACTTGAGCCTCTAAAATAATCTAGAAGTAATGAGTCTGTATCAACAGCTACCCTAAATGTACAAATTGTAAACTAAAATGCCACTTTCATCCAAGGGAATCAGTTCCTCAGAAGCGTGGCTGACTCCAGGAAAAGGAACAAGGAAGTACACTGAGTCTGGAAGCCCTGGTCTCTGTCAGACAAATAGGATGGGGCATCCAGCAAAGAAGTAGGAAGAATGCTGTCACATGGAGAGGACTACTATTAATGTCATGCAACAAACTGAGTACACACTTGAACAGAAAATTATTTGTCTGCAATGCTTCGGCTAAATTTAAAAAAAAGCAAAAGAAAAGTAAAACAGGACTATTAGGGGTCACACTATGATCCTGTCAATTTCCACTCATAGTGATCTTATACAGTTTCTGAAACTACATCTTTATGGCAGCAGACTGCCTCATTTTTTTCTCCTATATAGTCCGTGGTGGGTTTAAACTACCAAATCTTGGGCTCACAACCCTCCAGGGATCCTCCTTAAGCTCATATTATACATAAATAAGAAGGCAGTGGACAGATGCCTAAACCCATACATATAGATCAGGGGCCAAATTGAAGAGGCTGCCCCAAAATTGGGCAATCTAATCAATGAAAAGAGTAACATCTGCATCAAACATATGTCAAATGTGTTTAAATCTATAAATTCATTAGGCCTTAAAAAACAACAATCCATAATTCAATTCTATGGTCACTCTTGGAGGAAGCCAGGCAACCCAATCATGTTTAAACTAGCAAGTAAAAGAGAATAATCAAGCACCCACCCGATTTTTCCATTACAAGCAATTTCACAGTGAATTAAGGCCTTGGTGAAAAGCAGTTTCTCTTTACAGTCGTAGAGTGGGAACACAGGACAGAATTAGCAGATTACTAGTCTCATCTCCTAATGAATGAATGGGGGGGGGGGGCGGGTGTCTGTGTAATGGTCATCAATGATTGAGATGATTATCAAAAGCCAGTCACATCCTTCAATAGTTTAATATGAAGGAAACTGATCACTTAGTCTTTAATCAAGCAAAATACAACTAGCAAAAGGAGTAAAGCTAACACTAGTGTAACTTTGGGAGGTTCTCTTCCTTCCCATCAGTCTAAGTAAAGGGAAGTCCAGCAAAGACACTGGAAGCTTTCATTAGGAAAGAGCTGCTGCCTGTCAAATGAGCTGGAGGCACCTAGTAAATTAGTTCATCCATGAGTTCCCTATTCCACCAACAACCTTTCTGTAAAAATCCATACATTTTCCCTAAAAGTTAAAGAGTAGAGGTTCCTCTCTCCCTTCCCCCCTCTATTGGCTGCATTATTCTTCCCCAAACTAAAATAGATGTAATTGAGTTAAAAAAAATTTTATCCCTTAAAGAGGAAAAATATATGTGAATCCAATTCTACTGTTGAGCCCACACTGATTTTTTTAAATTAATAGAAATTAAATTAAATGCAAATTCTGGGTACAGTAATTTAACCACTCCTTTGATCATTTCTCTTCTACTTAATTAGCAAAATTGAACCATTAAGCAATCCCATTCAGAATGGCAAGACAGGTAAGTGGCTTTTAGGCTCTTACAGTGATCAGTACTTGACCTTAAAAATTTAGCACAACCTGGAAATGGAATTTAATCAAGCAATCTCCAAAAGCATATAGACAGGTATATTACTGGCAATTAGTAGGGTCATGAGCGATAGAGATGGAATGGTTATAAGCAAAGGAGGCAGCCAGTTTCAGGCAAATTATTTCACCGTGTAGCATTTCCACAGATAGTATCCACCCTAATGATAGCATCATCCACTCTGTCACTGCAAAGAATAGTATATATATAGCCTTCACAGAGAAAGCTGACCATCTCTTTACATGAGCTCAAGCAATGGTGAGACGATTCCACTGTCTGGGCTTTCTCAGGATATCGTGAAGGGAACCATCTTTCTGTAAGCGTGAGATGGGGATGTTTGTTTCAGGCTTAACAAAAAGCCATGACATTGGGCCCAAAGACTAGAGCCTCACAGCCATTCTTATGAAACCAAGAGAGTTCTTTACATAGGAAGTTTAAGAAAAAGCAAAGTAATGTCTTTACATAGGAAGTTTAAGAAAAAGCAAAGTAATGTCTTTACATAGGAAGTTTAAGAAAAAGCAAAGTAATGTCAGCATAGCGGTTCTCTATCTGCAGAGGCTTGGAGAGAACTAAGCAGGAACACCAGAGCCTTTTGTGGAGAGATGGAATAGTTTTCTATCAGGGTGGGAGGGTAGGTCACATAGGTTTACCCCTTTCTCTCCATTGTACCCTTGAGAAGGAGCTCCGGTGGAGTAGGGAGCTACCTGTTGGGCTGCTAACCTAAGGTCAGCAGTTTGAAAGCACCACCCACCCTTTGGAAGAAAGATGAGGCCGTCTACTCCTATAGATCTAAAGTCTTGAAAACTCACAAGGGTGGTGCTATACAATCCGATAGGGTTATGATTCATTGTAATCAACTTGATGGGGATGAGCTGAGAGTGAACACACTTAAAATGAGTGCTTTTCATGTCTACCTTACTTTGAAGGAAAAAAAAAAACTGACTCTCCAAAAATGAGCAGGCGTATATGAAGGTGCAAAGGGCGAGGGCACAGATGCTCAAAGGATGGCAGAAAGTTGATCCTGGGGGATGGGTACCTGAACCTAACAATCCACTGTCTGCGTCAATTGTGACTCATCGTGACCCCTTAGGCCAGAGTAGAACGGCTCTTTCAGATTCCAGGGATTGCCAATCTTTACAAGAGTGCAGACAGCCTTGCAGTCATCTTGCTCCCTCAGGGAGAAAGGTTGGTGGCCTGTCAGCTCAAACTGCTGGCCTCGTGGTGAGCTCACAGCTGCACTACCAAGGCTGATGATGAGTTGATTGCAGTTCACTATATTCTTCTGTACGTTTTAAAAGCTTTTCCATGATAAAATGTTTTAATTTTTTTTTTAATCTAGTACTTCAATGCCCTCTCCACTCCTTTAACAGCTGTGGTTCCCTGGACCAATTACACCTCTCTGAGCTCCATTTTATTCGCCTATAACCCCCCTAGACACCTCACTTGAAATAAGGTTCTTACTAAACATCAAGCAAAGCAAGGACTATGAAAGCAATTTCTAAACTGTGAAAACTCAAAACAAACAAACAAACGCATTGTCAGTAAGTCCATTTTGATTCTTAGGGACCCTTTGGGAGAGGGCAGAACTCACGGCCCCTCTGGGTTTCTGTGACTACATCTTTATGGGAACAGAAAGCTTCACTTTTCCCAATTGGGGCATCCGGTGGTTTGAACTGCTGACCTTGTGTCTAGCAGCCTAACTTGCAACTCACTATGTTACTTTCTAAACTGTGAAGCAATACATAACTATATCAGCTTAGTCGTAAAGAAGATTTGAAGTTAGTCATGGGCCACATTCTACCTTGACATTTTGAATGAGATCATTAATATATTTCTCTCCAGGAAAACATGCGTGACATCATCTACGCAATAATGTCTGCAGATTTTCTCTCTCTCATTGCTATTGAGGCATTCTGACCCGAACGGGCAGGGTAGAACTGTCCCTGCTTCCAAGGCTATACGTCCTGGAAAGCGTTGTCTTTCTCCCACGGACTGGCTGGTGGTTTCGAGCTGCTGATCTTTAGGTCAGCACCCAATTTGTATAATCACCAGCCCTCACTCTCAGGGTCACTGCGTGGATGCCAACACATAGCAAGCTTATAGGGCAGGGGAGACCTGCCCCTGTGGATTGCCAAGACTGTACCTGCTTACCAGAGTAGAAGAGCTCATCTTTCCCCAGAACAACTACTAGACAGAAATCAGAACACAAATATTCGTAATAATTGGCTACAAAGTGTGCAAGGAACTCTCCCTCTTTGAAAGTCCATTTCATGCCATGCCATTTTTACGAAGGATTTACCTTACTACTTGCTTTTGCTCACTTGAAGACATCTAGAAAGAAATTTCCCTTTTATGAAAAATTTGGCAAAGCAAAATGAGTATTCGGCCTCTGTCTTGCAGAAGATCGTTAAAGTGGCAGCACACAGCTTGAGCAGAACGAGTCGAGAGACCCCACCAAGCTCCTTCCCTGAGAACTACTTGCCCTTGCCTTTGAAGGGTGGGATCCTCACCTTAGTACTATTTTTAGTTCTATATGTTATTTGGTATGGTCTAGTGCCTTATTTGGGGGGAGGATCTAAGGAATGCTTGAAGTACTTTCTCTAATGAATCAATAATTGTTTCTTCACTTGACATCGCTTCCGTTTCTGACAGGTTTCATAGTTTCGTTCTACTTTTGGTAATGGTAACACTGTGAGTTGCTAATCTTTAGGGCAATCAGTTCAAAACTGCCAGCTCTTCTGAGGAGGAAAGACAGAGCAGTCTACTCCCGTAAAGAGTTCCAGTCTCAGAAACCTAGAGGAGCAATCCTACCCTGTCCTAGAGGGTCGCTGTGGTTCCCAGTAGACTCCATGGCAGTGTGTCTTAGGTCTGCGATCTTAGAGCAGCAAGGAAAGCCTGTCCTATGTGCGTTTCCCCCATAACTTCCCAAGAATGTAAGTATGCAGGCCGCTAGCGTGAGATTGCATTCCTCCCACATGCACTCGCTTGAGAGCTGACAGAGGAGATCCGAAAGCACGCGCGAGAAGGAGGCTAGTTTTATGTCTTCAATGATGCGGAAAATCCACCATGGCCATCTGTGAAACGCAACAATTATACAACCCACCGAAGCTAGTCCCTCTGAAATAATGTTCAGGCGCTTATGTAAGACCACTTCATTAGGGATAATAGACACTTCATTCTTAATAGGACTCAATTATACTTAGAAACTAGAGCCTTATGCGTTTGACCCTTCAATGTGAAAGCACCTATAAAATCGGATCTATGAAACTCAGCTCAAAGTGGACATATGCATTTGTTTCTAGCTTTATTCTTTACCTTTCCTACTAGGCTAGCCACAGGAGCAAGGGCTCTCTGGTCCCGTAAAGAGCTACGGTTTCAGAAATCCACAGGGTAAGTTCTACCCTGCTCGGCTGGGTCACATGAGTCAGAAGTTCCTTGACAGTGGGGTGGCAGTTTTTTTCTGACAATAAGTTAATCTAAGCCACTTGCAGCTGGCACGAAATATGCTTAACTCAATTCTAAAAGGGAGACAGTGAGTTGCAGGTGCGAATCGGATCTAATGTTCTGGTCTAATCTCCCTAAGTCAAGGTGAACTCTGAAATGACAAATTCTTGTCCTATTGTGTTTTGTTGGTTCATGTTTCAAGGAAAATAAGCACAACAGAACTATATTTTTATTTTTTTTATTTTTATTTTTTTTGGCATCACTGCTTCGGTGGTGGAAGTAGGAGGCCCAGCCCCACTGCTGGAATTGAACCTCCGTCCCAGTGGGCCGCAGTCCCGCGCACAACCACTACGCCACCGGGGCTCAGCCCCAGAACTATATTTTTAAAAAGCACATTCTACTTAGAATATGTTCTTAAAAGGAAATCACTCAAAGATATTCATGTGCATTAAGCATCTCTTCCAAGAACAGGTATGTGAATAAGTACCTACTTGCAGTTTCCCAACAGTTTCGGAGACCCTGGGTTTGGGAGCATGCGCCCCTCATCTGAGCCCTCCATTCTGGCCTTTCAGCTCAGCCACGAAGTGGGCTGGGGGACTCATGTTTGTACTGTGTCCGCAGATGCCATACCTGCCCCTTTCCACATGACTTCCTAAGAAGTGCCAGCTACAGCTGAGCCCTGGTGGCGCAGTGGTTGTGTGCGGGACTGGGGTCCACAGGGTTGAAGGTACAAATCCAGCAGCAGCTCTCCAGGAGCAAGGCTGGGCTTCCTACTCCCACCAGGGCAGTGGTGGGGGCGGGACGGGAGAAAAAAAAAGTGCCAGCTACACTACGAACTGCTGGGTGTTAGAAGATGCCTGAGGAAGACCATCTGAGCTGCTGGGTATGAGAATGTTAAACAAAAACATGACTGCAATTGCCCCTTCCTCCTCCTGTCTTTTGACACACAGCCTGCTGAACATCAATCAAAAACACTCAGCGTTGGTCACTTCCAATATAATTAAGGCTTTCCTCTAGCACCCCTGTTAGGTTACAAAGAAAATCTTCCAGATCTAACTCCATAAAATATCGATGTATGCTCCTTATACCTCTCTCTCTCTCCAGCCTCCTGTCTGGGGATGCGTTTGGGTTGTTTTTCTAAGATGCTTTGTTTTGCTTGTCCAAGTGAGCACAGAGCTTTTCTTTCACTGGCAGGGCAACTGCCTTCTCAGTCCATGAGACCATATAACCACATGTGGTCCACCGAGTCCCACAAGAGGAGCTGAGCCTCTCTCCTGTGTATCCCACACTGTGGTTCACCCCCTCCCTGCCTGTCCCATGGAAATCACAGACACTGCACTCCAACTCTGGGCTGGTGGGCACTCCAAAAGCTTGAGTGAATTCCAAAGGGTTGGAAGGAGCTGATGTTTTGCAAAGACATGTTAGCCCAAATTCTATCCTTCAAAAAGAGATACTGGAAATTGGCAGCACAGCAGGACCAAGTGAGAACAGGAAGCGGGACGAAAGCACTACACGATTTTGTACTGAATCATGCCGCTGTCATCCTGCTCCCCATGATCAGTTTACTTCCTCTTCCATCCTCCCTCCAAATGCAAGCTCGGAGGTGACATGGTGAGATGAAGGGAAAGGTGTGAGGCAGAGACCTGGATTGTTGGTACATGACCTCAAGACGACCTCTACTGGACTCAACCAAGGAGTCAATTGCAGCAAGATCCTCTGGAAGAACACACAGCGAGTGGCAGACAATGTTGTGCTTCCCAGCGAACTTCTGTTCCAGGCTGTCCCAGGAGTGAGAAGTCTAGAATAGCAGACTCTCAAATATTTCTCAATCATCTTGGGGCAGTTTGATAATACTAATATCTGGACCCCATTGCAATCTTACTGGTTCAGACTTGGACTTGGAAATCAGAATTTTTAATTAAAAAAAGATCTAATTTAGATTACATTCTTGCATGATGCAGTGTGATTTTAAACAGAGATAGAGATAAGTATGAAAATAAAGCAAACTGTATATAGAAATGGGAATTCTTAAAAAAACTTCCTCCTTAGAGTCCTCTACAGCTGTGCTAGGATGTGAAAACTAGCACAGCCAGACTGACTGAGTCTGAGATGTGAATTTCTACTTAGACAGGCCCACCGGGCAGTTCAAAAGGTTCGGAGCAAAACCAGATGGAAGAGACAGAACTGGTAGTTGGTTGACTAGACCTGATGATGGAAACTGGGCATAAGTAGATAAGGTTTGCTCAGGTAAGATAAGAAGAGAAAAGTATCAATTCTAAAGAAGAGTCATGGGCAGAGCCTTGAGGCGACCAACATGCAAAGGAGCGGCCAGGGGAGTAGACTGTGCGACCTGGCTTGTTCAGGTGGTAAGACTTTCAGTGCTCACACGGGACACATTCTCATCGGCCAGGCGTTCTGCACAGAACAGGCGGTAAAACCATTAAAGATATCAGTGAAAGACCATCTGCACTTGTAGACAAGGGCAGACAAGGGCACTGCCACCTAGCGCAAACCTGGGACAAGTGTCAATCACACAGGGGCAAGAAGGCCTTGAGAGGAACCAGCGGAGCCTGATGGAAGGCACAGATTCCTGTGTCACTTCTGTCACTTGCACCCCCTTAGGAAGGGGCACTGTTCTGCACTTGCATTTCCTCGATGTGAAAAGAAGAGGGAGGGACTACATCTGCGTAACGAATAACCTTGACTCACGTCCACATTAATCATCCATGGCCAAAATTCTCTTGTCCCCTGGAAAAGGCTTCCACACAAAAGAAAACATGGTCATTGTGTGTCTCCATTTGTATTCCATTCCAGCACCTTCAGCGGCAACTCCTGAACATGCCTTGTTGCCACCCGTTGACAATTCACAAGTGACGTGACACAAGGCTTACCCCTCATCATAACATCCATATTATCAGACCGTTGGGGCTATTAATATAATAAACGGAATGTTCCCCCTATTGACTACCATTGAGAGAGGTGCTAAAAATTTTTAAGTGGTCAATACCTGCCAATATTCAATTGATTGTGCTAATAGTCCCAATGGATTGCTAATATAGATGTTATAATGAGAAGCCAAGGTGCCCTGGTGGTGTCGTGGTTATGCTTGGAGCTGCTCATCTCAAGGCTGGCACGTCAAAGTCACCATCTGCCCAGAGAGAGAAAGACAGGGCTTTCTCCTCCCATGAAGAGTTAAAATCTTGGGAAACCCACAGGGGTAGCTCCACCCTGTTGGATAGGGGTCACCATGAGTGGGAATGGACTCAAAGGCCGTGAGTTTTGTTTTGAATGTTGAGATGACAGCCATCGTCGACTTTCTCAGGTGCTGTAGATGCCACGATCACATGAGCTTGCCAAAAGGTTGTGCACTTTTAGCAAAAGACCTGAATAATTCTTGGAGCGGGTGTCATCATGAACAGTTATCTCCTAAAGTCAGGAAGGAAGGAGCAGCGATGATTCATCCATGCTGGCCAAAGTTGGATTAAGTATATGGCGTGGATTAGTATGTGGATTAAGTACAGGGCATGGACTAGTGTCTATGACCCTACAGACCTACCTCAGGCCCCTTCAAGGGGCCTCCAGAATGGTGATCTGTAATTCACCACCCATCAGGCTAAAGGATCGCTGCTTAAACAAAGACCACTGTGCTGTTGTCTAAAATCTGAGTGTCCACCCTGACCAGATTTGGAACATAACGCTCCCACTGTTCCACTTTAAAAGCCGTGGTTTAGCCCATTATGCCAAAGGCTACAGGTTACAGGCCCACTCTGGCCCTGGGGTCATTGCTGTAAACACAGGTGTATTGGTGGACGCTTCCTGGCTCATGCACCATCTTTGATTTCAAACTCCCGCAGCAGCAGTGAGTGAGTAGTCATCTTTGACAGAGAACCCAAAGCCAAGAATGTTGACTAGCAGGCCCTGTCCTGAGAAAGGTCATTCATCGATCCTTGCTATGAAACACTAACACAAACACTGTTTTTCTTTAAAAGAAAGTGAGGTGGCCACATTAAATGTGTTCCACCACTTGGAGAGCAGTGAGAGAAACTGGACGGAGATTGTTCAGCCCAAGAATGAGCAACCCAGAGCCTGGTCCTTGCAGTGGTCAAGTGCTCAGGGTGCGTTGTGTGGTGTCGTGATTCATGCGACCAAGTCAGGACTACACTGTTCTTCACTCCCCCAGGTCAACAGAACACAAAGAATAATCGCACCAACACCGAAAAGAGGATAAAGCACCCTTCTGACCGCTTGGAGTTCAGACGTTTCAGGAGGAGAAAGGAGATGAGGACGTACCACACCCCAGCTGGCTGCTGCCACCATACTGTGTAGTCTGATGAGGAAGGGGTAGCAATAAGGAAATGGTCTCTATTTGGCACCCACGCCTATGGAGGGCGCTGTCACCGATGCTGCAGGAATTTGGAATTTAAATCAACACAGTTCTGACACTTCCCTGCTTCAGGGAGAAAGTGCGTGCTCAGAAAGAACAACTGCCTTCCGAATGGAAACGACGGTTGGCTTTAAAAGATCACCAACATCGGTGCCTTGGAGAGAGATTAGATTGCCAAAAAGACAGATTACAGTGACTGAGACGCTCTTGGTGAAAGTCCACCTCCTTGGCAATCATCAAGCAGGAAGAGGAGCTGTAATCTCCTTTCTGCTCCCATGGAAAGCCTGACAAGCAGAAACAGCACGCTCACAGTGCAATTTCATGCCACCAAAAATGAAGCATGGCTCTTCCATTCCTTGAGAGAAATGGGAGGAAAATAATCACATGGTTGCTAAGCTTGACTTGACACTGTTGACGGAGCAAATGCCATACCAAGTAAAAAGTACTAAGAACTGTGATTAATTCCATCCTTCAGCTCCTATTAGGGACTGCACTGGGCTCTCCTCCCGGGACGGAAGGAGCTGCCCGCCTTGTTACACCCTCTTCGAGTTTTAGTCCTCCAGAGCCCAGGACCTCTCTCAGGGCACGCCCCTGCCCCCCCCTCCCCCCTGCTCCCTTGTTTGGTTAAAGGAGGATCCCAGGTGTCCAGGGAACAAACACAGAATGTAATAAACATCCGCTGCCTCAGAAAGAAGGAAGGGACATTCCAGAGCACCTCACCCCCAGTGCAAACAATGCCGTGTTTCTTGAATGTCAACCAGGTGCCCAGAGTTGTGCTCAGGGTTGAGTCGAACACTGGACAAAATGGACCCGGACCCAATCCTTTCAGAGTGCTGACAAGCTAAGAGAGGGGACGAATAATCCCACAGATGAGTCAGAGACAATGCATTGCATGTCATGCTGCGGCGGTGAAAACCAGGCATCCGTGAGCACAGAAAGCCCACACATCAAACCAAACTCACTGCCATCAAGTCGATGAGGCCTCATTGTGACCCTACAGGGTAGGGGAGAACTGCCCCTGTGAGTTTCTGAGACTAACGGGAATAGAAAGCCTTGTCTTTCTCCCAGGGTGGGGCTGGTGGTTTCCAACGGCTGACTTTGCAATGAGCAGACCAATGCTTAACCACTGTGCTGCCCGGGCTTATTGAGCACATCAAAGGCGCTTCTCATTTAGCCCCATAATCTGAAGAGCTTCTGCAAGATGGAACATGAAGGAAGACCAGGAGTAATCCGGGGGAAGAATGTGATGCAACAAATAACCAGAGGAAGGGAAAATGTGGCTTCTTCCAAGAGGGGCAGAAGTGTGGCGGTCATGTATTTGTTATGCCAATTTCATGATTGAGATGAAGGGGTGGAGTCTAGCCTGTTAACCTGGAGATAGCCATTGAGGAGCCAATGAAGCCTCTGTGTGGGCATGGCTTTCTTCTGAGACCTCTGGAAAATCTCGTGATAATGAGATGAGAAGCTGTCTCCCCAGTTGTTGGGAGTTAGTCTCAGAGACAATGAATTATGAAGAAGACAAGATGGCAGCGTCCTAGGAGCTGGAGGAGAAGCCATGTGGCCTTACCCTAATGGAACCAGACCTCTGAAGCTTGAGAAGCCATGTGGAGACCCCTGCCAGTGTTGCGTTGCTTCTACCACTACTGAATGCTGTTGATAGACTCTGAGCCCTGGAAGTGAGGACCCATGGGGAGACCCCTGCCAGTGCCGGGACCCTGCACCCACTGGCCTGTCACTTCCTGAGTCGGAAAGAGACTTTATAGACTGGTATCGGGTATATGGGTTAATATCGGACTTATGACTTTGCACTAGACTGAGTTGGAATGCTTTCTCAATGTCCCATTTCTCTTGAATATAAACCTTACCCTTATATCCACATACGTGTCTATGAATTTGTTTCTCGAGTCTACCCGGACTAACACAGGAAGGAAAG
>PVJH01023463.1:0-34764 GCA_004026705.1 Nesogale talazaci | reverse complement strand
GAAGTCGATATCTGAAAACAAGACCAGACATAGGATTTAAAAACATTGCACATAAGGTCGAACAGAAACTACTGCCTGTGTTACAAACAGAATGAGCTACTCAATCTTGAGAGTAGACTACAGATGAGTGCAAAGAGGAGGAACCATGAAACAGGCAAGTCCAAATGAAAGCCTAGAGGGCCAACAGCCAAGAAAGACACATGAAGAGATGTGCAAAGTGGCTATGATTTCAACACACAAAACCCTTAACTGGCAGCCAAGCATGTAACAATCTCTTGGCAATATCTCAAGTTTTCAACTCACATTCAACCTAAACAATGACAGGTTTTCCTTGCCTCTACCCATGCACAGTTCCACTGTGGATGGACTGAGTCCTGGGTGTCAGTATCAAACCACACAGCAGCCTCTCCACATTTAAATTGGGAAACATGCTCCCCAAAAGAAAAAAAACATTGTCTCAGATTCTCTGGGAAGTTACCAGATTTTTACATCACCCTGTGGAAATGAATCAGGATACTGCTGAATGACTCCTTTACATGGTTCCTAGTCCATGGAGGCACCCAAGTCAGCTGCAAGTGTAAATTAGGAAAGCCTTTGTGGCAGGTAGCATTCAAGTTTCCACAGCTGAAATCTATATTTTTAAAAGTTAAATCTTTGAATATCAGGCAAACTCAGTCTTTTCTTGGTAGCAAAATGGGCCACTTTAATAAGCCCAAAGGCAAAATAGATTAAAATGAAAAATTGCTAGGTAAGTCTATACCTTTTTCTTTTTTGGGGGGTGGGGGGGCATCACTGCCCTCTGGTGGGAGTGGGAGGCCCAGCCTTGCTCCTGGAGAGCTGCTGCTGGATTTGAACCGCCAAGCCCATGGGCCACAGACCCACACTCAACCACTACACCATCGGGGCTCAGTTCCCTATACCTTTTTGGGGGGGGCATCACTGCTCTCCGGTGGTGGGAGTAGAAGGCCCAGCCCCACTGCTGGAATTGAACCTCCGTCCCGGTGGGCCGCAGTCCCGCGCACAACCACTATGCCACCGGGGCTCAGCTCCCTATACCTTTTTCTTTTAAAAGCACATTCACTAATACGAGGAAGTAATGACTCGCTACTTCTCTAACCAGCTGAATGTTGAACAGCAACAATTTAAACGTAACAACTATCTTGTTTTTCAAAGTGAAATCATGCACTTGTCAAAAGAGTTAACACAAAAAATTGTTTTGCATCAAAGATAGAGGAAGAGTCAAGTAGTTGGGCAAGAAGAATAAATGATGTCTACAACAGTCCGTGTATGTAGTGGCCGTATTCTCACTCTGCGGAGTACAGTTCTGCAGTGCTTGCTAGATCCATGGAAACCATTTTCAGTCTGTGGGGTATGCTGACCTTTGGTGTCCACACCACTAAAAGGAAACATTTTCTCCCTAACTTCAAACCCATCATCAAAGAGTCCTCCTCCACAAGAAAACCTGGAAATGACGCCCTTGTCTACTGGAACCTTCCGGGCGAGAATGGAAGTGCTTTACAAAAAGCTTCTTGGGCTGAGTAGTTTGCCCCAAACATCCCAAGTCTTTGAATAAGGCATCAAAGTTGAAGTTGGATGATTGCCCCAAACGCGTCTTCTTTGTCTTTCACCATTAGGAAAGCATCTACCAGGGTTTCGTGGGCCCTGCCATCTCTCTGGATGTGGCTTCTGCTTCCGGGCTCTGGTTTTTGCAGGGTGATGCTTCACACCCAACCTGTGAAAGGCTGTGGCAGTCACTGACCTGTGTCAATTTCAGGATTGGGGGTGCCGGGGTGGAGTCTAGACTGTCAATCTGGAGATAGCCAATGAGGCCTCTGTGTGGGCATGGCTTTTTCCTGAGAATTCTGGGAAATCTCGTGGTATTTCCCATCAGAAGTGAGAGACGAAGACTAGTTCCTTGGAGATGGTCTACTGATTAGACCACCAGGCAGCGTGGTATAGACCCTGAGTCTTGGAGACTGAAGGAGCTGGAGGAGAAGCCACATGGGCTTACCCTGATGGAACCAGACCTCTGGGGCCAGAGAAGCCACTTGGAGACCCCTACCAGCGCTGAGTTGCTTCTACTGCCAATGAATACTGCTGATGGACCCTGAGCCCTGCCAATGAGGAACCATGAGAGGACCCCTGCCAGCGCCAGGATGCTTTTACTGCCGGTGGACACACAAGACTCTGCACCCACTGGCCTGGGATTGTCCTGGTGTCATTGCATGTGCTTTGTGAGTCGGAAGGAGGCTTTTTAGACTGGGATCGGACATATGGGCTAATATCGGACTTAAGGCTTTGGACTGGACTGGTTTGGGATGCTTTCTCAAAGTTCCATTCCTCTTGTATAAAACCTTTCCCTTAACGCATGTTTATGAATTTGTTTCTCTAGTCTACCCAGACTAACACAAAGGCCTTCTGGATTTGGCGTCCTGACACTTCGTCCCTCCACACTTGGGCACACCTGAGATATCGTAGTCACTTTCTGAGGCCAGAATTAATTTTGTGGTCAGGACAAGGCAGATTTAATGGATGAAAACGCTCCAGCCGCATCCGGATGCAGGCACCCCCCCCCCCCGCCACTGTCCCCTTTGGCCGCCACCCCCGCCATTCGCCATTCTCACGTGTCCACATCACTGAGCAGGCGCGGCTTCCCTTTAAGGTGGTCCTTTGTTTCAAATGAGTCAATAACCACCTGTTACAAATTCCCAAATGATAGGAACTCGCAGGCTAGATGCTGCTATTCCTAATGGTTTTCCCTTGCGCTAGAATTATTTATGCATTCTGAAGGCAGCCTACTTGGAGTGGATGATAAGAGCAAGACCCGGGTTTCCCGCCGCCCGCCAGGGGGCGCCGGAACAGTCCCCGGAAACCATGGAAACCAAACTCGCGTCCTCACAGCGCCCCCTGCGGGTTCCTGGGACCGACGCAATTCACGGGAGGAGAAAGCCTGGTCTTTCTCCACAGGAGCGATGGGTGGTTTGGAACCGCCACCTTGCGGATTACAGCCCAACGCGTAACCGCACCGCCACCAGGCCTCATCTAAGCATAGCTAATAAGCATAGTTAATCATGTGCCTGATATGATGAGGGATGTTTTTCAAAATAATGCTGTGGGCCATTTTATGCCCAGGTACCAATCTTAATACTTTCGGCTCCCCGAACCTTCTTATATCTATCTATATCATGGCTCATATGTTTCTATCTGTGCTGGATTACACGTCCCTGCTTGTCTTCTACTTCGAAATGTCGTTTGAGCCCTTGCCCTGTGTGGCACCATCCGATCTTCTGTTCAAGCGGCCTCGCCTCTCCTACCGTTTGCCTGACGTCACCGGCAAACAGACGTTACCCGGCCCCACCAGACTCGGAGCCATGAGCAGACACGGCTCTTCTCTTCCTTCCTGGTGTAACACCAGAGCCCGGGAAATTGATATCCCGGGGCAGCTTCTTAATCACAGCTGTTGAACGACCGAGTGATCCCGGGAGCCCCGCGTCTTCATTTAAGACTGTTCGCACCTGGAATGTGTGAGCGAGTAGGCGCGCATTGGGGAAAGTGACGCCAAGGGGACGAAGGACGCTCTGATTTCCCGAAGCTCACACTCTAGAGACGCGCGGCTCCTCTGGAACAGACATCGCACAACCCGATGTCCCCCCTGCAGGAAGTCTTCCAAAGCGGCCTGAGGTCATTGTAAATATACAAAAGAAATGCCCACGTTTCCTGTCGAGATTCATTTTCGGTGCTCCCTTCTCAACCTCTTTGAGGCCTCTGGAGGGGCAGGGGTGGCGTGCCGGGCGGCAGACCCCGAGGTCACAGGTTTGACACCGGTCCCTTTTCTGGGGTGGTTGACCTCGCGTCTTCTCAACACTGAAGGAATTCACGCGGCGGAAGCACGTTGGCAAATTCAAGTAACGTTGAAAGGTTCAGGTAGTTCAGTCTGAGAAGGTACACGCCAGCTCTGGAACAGGGAGAAGGCCTCCCCTCGGACCTGAAAGAGAGAGGCGTGGCTTGCCCTCTGTTTATCCCCTCCTATCCCCACGGGTTGGGGGGGGGGGGGTTAGGGGGGGGCTGGTTGAGGGTATTGGCTGATGTTAGTGACTGAGTCCAGGACCACCTGTGTGACGTAATGTCACTGGTGCCAATGGTGGGTGTGTCCACCTGGGCCCAGGTGACCTAGGTCTGAGGCTGCTCAGCTTTGGATGGTCCCCACAGGTGTCTAATGCGTGCCTGGTTTCTTTGCAACCCCTTTATTGAGGCATGGACAGCTAATTTTTGTTTAGCATCGGCATTTGGTGGCCACAACCCTGTTTGTCCCTAATCTTTCTATATTTCAAGAGTGGTCTTCCTACTGCCTTAGCAAGTTAGAACCCCAGAAACCCTCAGGGCGATTCTACCCTGCCCCGCAGGGACGCCACGAGTCAGAATTGGCACAATGCCAGAAGGTTTACGAAAACCGTATTTGACACATGAACACACCTTTTATATCGCTGCTCCATCTGTGGTTTTCATTGCAAGGGCCATGGGGTTGTATTGATCATTTCTTTCTTTCTTTTTTGTGGCATCACTGCCCTGGTGGGAGTAGGAAACCCAGTCTTGCTCCTGGAAAGCTGCTGCTGGATTTGAACCGCCAATCCTGTGGGCCGCAACCCCGCACACAACCTCTACGCCACCGGGGCTCACTGCATTCATCATTATATTTGTGAACTTCTCTGACAAGCTCCCCGTGGCACGTTTGTGTTTTTCTTGACATTTTTCAACGTTATGTATTTAAATTTTTTTTTTTGTACAAAACCTTATCACCTTCAAAGTCAGGTGATGGGCAGGCAGAGGTGGCTTTGTGGTCTTCAAACCAGTTGGCCCACATCCATGCCCTCTGGAGGACCTGTTGGGGCCCTGCATGTCTGGGCCTGTGCCTACGTGAACCCTGGAAGGCTCTCTCTGCCCGCTCCCTGTTGCCCAAGCTGGGATCATGCAGCCCCTGAGGGAGGGCAGGCAGGGCCGCTCTGCCAGCCCCAGGACCCTCCCCCAGCGAGCTCTAGGCAGGCACCCTTCCAGAGGCAACTTCTCTCTGCCGCAGCGCTCCCTCCTGGGGTCCCTGGCTCTCCCGTTTCTGCTCACACTCAGCTTTGCATGACCTCACACGCGCACACACACACACACTCAGGTGCACGCACACCCATGTGCACACTCCCACGCACATCGGAGTCCGGCGCGGCCCCCTGAGTGTGACCCCGGCTCCGCCCTCTCCCAGCTATGCAGCCTTGGGCAGCGGGCTCTCTGCGGTACATTGAGAGGAGAGCGGGCTCTCATCTCTGGAGCCAAGGAGACGACGAGGTGAAAAGTCTCCACGAGGAGCGCCCAGGGAAGGGCTTCTCGGGACTGGTGTCCCCCCACGCGCCCAGCCCCACACTCACCCCTATCAGAAGTGCACACGTCAAGCCTGGATGAGGGCGTTCCCCTGTTCCGGGCACTTGGGCTCTGCATGGAGAATACACCGCGACCTTGGAGCTGACCTGGGAGAGGGGGCACTCCCACGTGACCCGATGGACCCAGGACACCTCCGACCTCTGTCCGGTACCTGCAGACCCCAGCCTGCAAGGTCAGGCACCTTATGAGGACGGTGAGGGTTTCCTCCCCATGTCTCTCCCCGTGGCCAGCATGGTTTGTCTGGCTGAGGCCTTGAGCAGACAGACCAGGGCATTCAGACCCACACTGGAGTGTCCTAGCAAGAAGAGGGAACAAGCTCAGTCTGATCACAGATGTGAAGGTGGGTCCCCAAATGTTAACTGCCTCATCCTGGGTCATAGAACTGGTCAGTAGCACAACCAGTCGTCCAACAACTGTCCATTGAGTTCCTAGTGCGTGCCAGCCACTGTTCTGGACACTGGGACAACGTCTCTGCCTTCTAGGAGAGGGAGAGACTGGAAGTAGGTGAGCAAAGAGACTGATTTCAGATACCGCGTCAGGGAATGAAGAGCGAGTGTGGGGTGACCTGAACCAGGAGCCTGCCCCTATAAAGCTCGTATTTACAGGCTTGGAAATCTTCGCTAGGGCCACATGACTTAGTGGCAGTGGGGTTATTGGGTATTGGCTTTTGAGCCTGGAATTCAGGGAGGAGGTCAGGATTGAGACAGGAATTCAGAACCAGGAGACCTGTCGACATCGTGGTTATGGGTTGAGTTAGAACCTCAAGGTTAGCAGTTTGCAATTCCCCACTGCTGTGCGGGAGAAAGATGAGACTTTCTACTCTGTAAAGCAGTTACCATCTCAGAAACCCTCAGCGGCAGCTCTTGACTTGATGGTGACGCCATGAGCAGTATTGAAGGACCTAGAACTAGCCAACAGTTTCACAAGGGCAGAGTGCTCTTTGGGGGCTCTTTGGTTTGGCTGGGAGTTAAGAGTTAGATCAGGACTGAGGAGTGACAGGAAAGAGTAGGGGAGTGCAGAAGTCAAGGCCACACACACAGCCAAGTTCTGCTGTGAGTCTGGGATGGCCGCCCCTTTCCTGCCTGAGTTGGGGGCGGAGAGAGCAGGGCATGCTGTCATTTCTGGAGTGTCCATCAGGTGGCCACATCGCCCTTCTCTAGATGTGTCATGCTGACTGCCATGATGGGATGGGCCCCACCTGGAGGATTGAGGGAGGGAGAAGATAGAAACGAGGAAGAGAATGCTCCTCACAGCCCTGCCGTCTCTCAGGGACACCTGAGCTGGAATTTCTAGGTTTGGGGAAGGGAGAGGACCTGGAGCATCTCAGTGTTTCTTCTCTTCAAGGGAAAAGGCATCCTGTGCCTGCGCCCAAGAAGCCCTGGCTTTTGGTGGCTGTACTGCTAGCTGTGCTGCTAGCAGGGGGACAGACAAGTCAAACCCGGGCTGCTCCAGGAGAGGAAGATGGGCTTCTCAGTGTCTGTTGAGATTTACGGTCTCAGAAACCCAAGGGAGCAGTGCTCTTCAGCCCTGGCAGTCGCTGTGAGTCAGAACTCTTTCAAGGGCAGAGGGTTTGTCCCCCACACAGCATGGTCTCCTTAAAGACTAGAAACCCCTGGGAAGTCTAACGCTCACAGTGGGGTTTTTGTCCAAACCCTTGCATGTGCAAGGGGAGACACTCTAGGGTTACGGTTCTCAACTTTCCTCATGCCGTGACCCTTTCATACAGTTCACGGGGTGGTGCCCCCCCCCCCCAATCATAACATTATTTTCATTGTTACTTCATCACTGTCATTTTGCTACTGTCATGAATTGGGCAACCCCTGTGAAAGGGTTAACACCCAAAGGGGTCGCGACCCACAGGTTGAGAACCGCTGGTCTAGGAGGAGGATGAAGAATGCTGATAGGTCTGTGCTTGGAGCTGAGAGTCCTCAAGGGCTGCTGCCTTCCATTCACAAAACTGACAGTGAGACTAGGCAGTCCTCCAAGCCCATCATGCCTGTCACCATTGTGCACACAGCTTCTCTCCTTGACGTGGGGTCTCGCAGAGACCTCACTACTTGGAGAGAGCATTGAACCTCAAGGAGAACAACCTATGTTGATGCCTCAACGCTGAGCCTCGGCTTTGCTCTGTAATCAAACACTATGTGTGTGTGTAGATTGGAGGGGGATGCTTGTCCCAGTCTACCTCACAGAGCTGTGATCAGGATCAATAACATAATATCGGTCAAATTTCTTTGAAAATTCCAACACAGTCTATACAATCAGGCTTATTTGCATCATTTCCATTGCCTCCTCGTGACAGAAGAAGACATGAAGCCCTCCCTGATGAAGATCAAAGAAGACTGCCTCCAGTACAGATTCTGTCTCCACACTAGGAAAACAAAGACCTTCACAGTTCCATTGACAAATCCATCAATAAGCAACGGCATGCTGAAAGGACACAAGATGGATGTTGTCAAGGACGGATTTTGCTTGGATCCACGTCCAATACCCACAGCAGCCACAGTCAGGAAAACCCAGCGGCATGTCGAATCGGCCATTTCTGTGGCTGAAGCTCTCTTTAAAGTGTTGAAGAACAGAGGTGTCATGTTGAGGTTCAAGGTGCCTCTGAGCCAAGCCGTGTTCTTTTCAATTGCCCGGGTGCATGCGCCAAGAGGACAAGGACGCAGGAAGGCTGAGGGTGCTGATAAGGACTCTGGAATCCTCCACGGATTGTCAGGGGAGCAGATGAGTCTGCCCGGGAGGAAGTGCGGCCAGTGGGATCCTCAGAATCAAGCTGGCAAGACCATCTCACAGACTTTGGATAAGTTATGAGAGAACAAGAGGCGGACCCTTCAGGAGCTAGATTGACCTCAGGAAGCACCAGGAGACTCTCCTTTCACAAGAGCTGTTGGGATGGCACAGAGCCAGGCAGCATTCCACTCTGTAGTGCCCGAAGCCCCTGTGGGTCACAACGGCCTCGGTAACCCACAGCAACAATCCACCTGCTTCCTTGGAAGCCAATGCTCCAGCTTAGAAAGTTCAAGGGGAATGTGAAAGAACAAAAGACGCTCTTGGTATCTCCCCAGCCCTTAAATTGTTTTTGTTGTGGTCATCGTAGCTGCTATCGGGTCAGTAACCTCTTGCTTCCAGATGACCCCCAGCACAGCAGCCCGTTAACACTGCCTGAACCTGTGCCAACCGGTGATCAGGTAGGGGAGGTCATTCGTAGTCTCTCACTGGCTGAATTTTGGAACAGAGCACCAGACCTTTCTTCCCAGTTCCTCTTTGCTGGGGTTCCATGCAAGCCTTCCCAGTATCATAGCAACATGCCAGACTTTAGTCACAGCTGTGCTTGGGGTGCGTTGGCTGGGAGCCACGCCCTGGTCTCCTGCATGGAAGAGGAGACACCTTCCACAAAAACACCAGCATCGCAGAGCCTTGACATATGTCTTGCTCTGTCTGCCCCCTTTTAACAGCACCAAGCTCCATCTTCGCTCCATGTTCTTTTAGGCAATGCTACTCTCCAGCCTTTAGTTTACCCCTGGGGACTCAGTCACCACCTCTTCCTGAAGGCCTCCCAGATGCCTCCTCCATCTCCCCTCATCTCAGCCAGATAGGATGTGGGGAGCGGTGTGAGACGCTGGATCCTTCCATGGGGATGCTGAAGATCCAGCTTTGAATTCTTCTCTCACCACTTCCTAGTCCTGGGACCTTCACTGGGCTTCAACATCTCCCTATGAACTACTGACAAGTGACTTCACGGGATGGCAATGAAGATGCCATGATATGACATCCCCAAAAGGGCTCAACCTTGGAGGATGCTCAACCCCTAAGAGCTTCCTCCCTGTCAGCCAAACATTTGCCCTCGTGTTGTCAATATTGGGCCTGCCATTCATTCAAGAACACTTCCTTGAGCAGGAAGGCAGCAAGTGTGATGAGAAGACTAAGGCAAGATAAGAGAGGACGTGAGTATGAATGTATGTGTGTGTGTGTGTGTGTGTGTGTGTGTGTGTTGCTAGCTCATAGGCTCTCAGGAAAGACCTCAGTGGCAAGGTGCTATGTGAACCCAAAGCTGAGGGAGTGAGCCAGGGAAGTGTCAGAGAAGAGGACAGAGGGCTAAGCAAAGTCCTCCATAAGAACAAGAGTGCAGGGTCTAAAAAACAAGTAAAGTTGACCAGATCAGCGTGAGCAAGGGAGGCAGGGCACTAATGGGGGCTGAGATTAAGGAAGTAGCAAGGGTCACCTCTATAGACCATCTGCATCCCTCCCATAAGGTCCTCTCTATTGACTCATTAGTACAATAGGTATTAATTGCATGACCATCAAAGCACCTCTTTACAGAATACCAGGACCCAGAAACTGCCTTGAAAACCAAGCATGGGAGGAGGTGGGGAGGCGGGAGGAACTAGCGCATTCTGTTACAGGCTCTAGAGACTAGCAGGGTGGTACAGTGCTGGAGCCCACGAAGGTGGCAAATCAGGGTTTTTAGAGCAGTTGAGGAGACTGGCAATCCCGTTGAAGCAAAATACTCAGCAGGTAATGACAGACAACAAGAAAAAAATATTCTATCACCAAATAAGCATCTGATATTTCCTTTCCCTCTGTGAATAAATACAGGTAACGTCAACTGTAGCCTTGGAATAGACATGTTTGCTTATGATGGCCTCGCCAACTACTGTCCTCTGCTAAGATTTTCAATTCTTAAAGGGAATTGAAGGAGAGTGTCATTGGGTCTAGGCTCCACCGATCCCTTTGTCTCTTTCTGCTGCTTCTCCAATGCTTGTTGACCCTCCGAAGCTTTCCTGATGAGGAGCACAGGCTATTATTGCCTTCAACCTAGAATACGCCTCAACACTGAGAAAGCGAAAAAGCTTACAAGTGGGGCCCAGAAACATCATGGTAAACGGAGAGAATCAGAAGTTGCCAGTAGTTTCACTTTAGCCGGATCCACAGTCAATGCCAGGAAAGCAGCAGAAGGGCAGTAAAGGCCTGGGCACCTAACAACTGCCTGTGACCCACATGGAGGTGGACGTGGCTGGCCGTCTCTGGTTTCGTCATTACCACAGGGCAGGCATCAGGGATCTCTTCCCTGCATCCTTTTGCACCGAGTCTGACACCAGCCATTCCTCCCACGCTGGTGGTTCAAGTTCGGCTTCAGGTCAGTGAAGTTGCATCAGATGTGAAGTTTCTGGTCCTTGGGTCCTTGGGTAGCACAGCCAGAGCAGTATGCAAGATCAATGACCTCTGGGGGTCAAGGTCTTGGTACTCCTGGCTGCGGTTGTTGCTGAAGAGGACCAGCCAGTATGGAATCCAGCCCTTGAAAATGAAGTCTATGATCCCTGTTTTCTCTTCAGGAAGCCTGAGAGGGCGAGGAACACAGGAAACGAGTAATTGAGAAAGGGGTCCTCTCATAGGGCCCTCTCAAAACTCATCCCCAGCATGACGCCTCCAATCACCACAAAGAGCCGTACAGGGTCCACCCCGCTGAGACCGGTCAGCTCGGAAACATTGGAGAGCCCACCCTTCTCTCCGCAGGTCCAGGGGCTGATGGTCAGGAAGAGGGCTTCCAGCATCCAGAGACAAGATATATATATATATTTTTTTTTTCAAGTCATTTTATCGGGGGCTCTTACAGCTCTTATAACAATCCATACATCAACAGGGTCCAGCTTTTAGTTGCTGACAGTGAGATCCATAAGAGAAGACTCACAATGAGATTGTGCCCCTCGAGGCGACGTTGGCATGCCACCTGTTTCTCTCTGAGCAAGTAAAAAAATTCCATAGACTGCACTTAGTTAAGCACCTTAGGCCCACGGCCATTTGGAAGGAGGATTTGTCCTAACTGAATGAAGGCACTCGGCTTCTTTTAGAGAAGACGGATGATGTGAAGAAGAATGCAGCCTCAGGAGCGGAGGAAGGCTTATTAACCACCTGCGACATGCAGGTGACACAACCTTGCTTGCGGAAAATGAAGAGGGCTTGAAGCTGATGAGGATCGAGGCTTGATTATAACTCAATGTAAAGAGGCCCAATCTCCTCACAGCTGGAACAACAGGTGGATACGTGGATGAAAGATGGCAGTTGTCAAGGGTTTAGACTTGCTCAGAGCACAACTGATGTTCCCGGAAGCATCGGGCAAGGGGACAATCCAGCACATTTCCTTGTGTAAATCGAATGCACGAGACCTCTTTCAAGCCTTGTAAAGCACGGCGGTCGCTTGGAGCACCACGGCGCACCTGCCCCGAGCCAGGGTCTTTCCAATGGTCTCATGTACAAATGAGAGTGGGACAATTAAAAGGGAAGACAGAAGAAGAATGAATGCATCTGATAGGCAGTGCCGGCTAAGGAGATTGAAAGTACCATGAGCTGCAATAAAGAACAGACAAATCTGTCTTGGAAGAAGAACAGGCAGAATGTTCCCCAGAGCTAAGGATGGTAATGTTTTGCCTCATGTTCTTTGGACCTGTTGTCAGGAAAGACCAGTTCCTGGAGGAGAACCTGCTTGGCACAGTGGAGGGGCAGAGAAAAAGAGGAAGGTCCTCCATGAGATGAAGGGACACAGGGGCTTCAACTATCAGCTCTGACATAAGAACACTGGTGAGGACGGTGCCCTATGGGATCGGGCAGTGTTTCTTTCTGCTGTGCCTGGGTCACTATGGGTCAGAACCAACTCAATGGTGCCTAGCAGCAAGGGCAACACATTGAGTAATTAACTTGGGTCAATCTCCCCCTTGAAGCTTAAAATATATAACCAATTAATTTTTCTTTCATTTTTTTTTTTTTTTATTTAGGCATCACTGCTCTCCGGTGGTGGGAGTAGGAGGTCCAGCCCCACTGCTGGAATTGAACCTCCGTCCCAGTGACCAATTGATTTTTCTAAGTTTCAAGAATCAGTTGCATTACATACTTAGGCTAAAAGAGCCGGCACTTAGCTGCCTTCGAGCTTTTGTGAGCTACTAGACAGTGGAGCCAGGGGCTGAAACCAGTGCACTGCCACATTGCACACAACATGCCAAGACGTTTAAGCACACGAGAAAGGTTATTTCTACATATGAAGACTTAAACTGGAAGAAATCAGGGAAACCAATGACGAGCCATGAGAAACCCAAGCCCATAGAAACGCCTTCCGTGAGAAGGATTTGCTCATCTTCTTCACAGATGCCTTAGGCGTGTTGCCACGTGAATTGTGGATTATCTGGAAGGTGGAAGGAACTCATCCTCTGCATTCCTGACCTCCACAGTCATGCTTTTAGCAACAGGTAGTTCCGAGGGGTCGTTCGGTTTTCTAAAACCGCTTCTTTGACGTGACCTAATTCTTGTGAATGACCTCTAACACCTGCGAGGGGTCCCTTCTAGTGTTTGCAGCCAGGATGTCCATCCGGGGACACGGACCAGAGAGACAGCAAGAGACACATGCAGTTCTCCGAAGGAGATGCCGACCATCATTACAGTCTTTGGGTCACTTTTGTTCTCCGGTAGATCTTAGATGAAAGGCCGTCTGAGGTTAGCTAGCAGCCTAACATTCCCCTAGACATCCCCCTTCCCCCCACTCCCTCAGCCACCTCCTTTTAGAGTTGGCAGAGATAAAGGAGTACGTCATGGTGCTGGTGCTGAACAGTAAAAATGAACCTTCTGGAACTAATCTCAGCAACACTGCCATTACGCCGTTAGTGTGTTTGATTAACACTCAGGTTGAAACAACACCATTAACACTGAGAAAAGGAAAAAAACCAGACAAACCAACAACTTCGTATTGCTCGGTTGACGGGGCCTGTGGGAGGAACAGGAAGAGGCTGTAGAATGAGCCATGCGGCATTATCGCCTGAAACAGGCAATTAAATCCCGAAGGGGTGGAAGAGCCGGGCCCTGCTTCCGGGAAGTCGCCCAGCTGCCACTGGGTGCGGCTCGATCCTGCTGGGATGCATTGGAGATTTTAATCCTTCCAGTTTCCCTGCGGTGTTGGCGGTCAGGAGCACTGTGAAAGGCCCCTGCCGCCACTTCTGTTGCAGGGGACTGTCCTTCAAGTCTGGAGGAGCACCTGATCACCCGGCTGACAGTGACGGGAGGCGACTTCCATCAGGAACTCAGGCCTGGCCCGCACTGCCCTATGAAGGTGGGTGAGGCCAGAGGCTGGAGGAAGCAAATCGTTTGTTGCCAGCACATTTCTGAATTGGGTAGAGGGCACTTGGACTAGGAAATGAGATAAACATGGTCCTCTTAGCCATTAGCTCAAAAACAGCGTAATTTTGTCTTTTCCCTACCAGGGCTGGGGGCACAGCAGTGAAGCATCTGGCTGCTGGGGCAGTCACCTAAAATGGTGTCACTTTGAGGATGAAGAGTGTGGAGGTGGAGTCTAGCCTGTCAATCTGGAGATAGCCAATGAGACCTCTGTGTGGGCGTGTCCTCCACCTCTGAGAATTCTGGGAAATGTGGTCCTTCCTTCTTGGAGGTGGAGACACTGTCTCTCTCAGCTCTCTCCCTTGGAGACTTTCCGCTGACAAGTCTGGTTCCCTGCAAGACATCCTTGAGGAGAAGATACGTGAAACTTCCCTAGTCCTGAGCTGGATCAGCCACATGCATGCATTGAACGACCGTTCTTCAAGAGGACACACCCACTGCCTGTGCGCTCTCCATTCTAGAGTGAAATGTCTTAGGCCATTCTGATAAGGGATCAACAAACTCTTGCATCTGCCTGGGTCAGGCCCGGACCAGAGGGTCTCTTGTTCCAGTCCCCCATTCCTGCCATGCTTCCAGCCTTTCAAGAAGACGGATGTTCTGCTAAGCTTCAAAGCGCCTGAACTTCAAAGCACCTGCCTTTGGCGTTTCCCAGAATGTACCTCACCAGGCAGAACATAGCCCCCTCCTCCCTAATGTTGTTTCCCAGGCACAAGATAACCTCCCTGGGCAGAACACAGTCCCCTCTCCCTAGCCTTTTTTCCTAGCAACGGGAGCACCAGAAACCTCTCTTCCCCCTTTCAATCCACCTGCCTTTAATTCAAACCATTTACATAGCCCTCAGTCCCGGTACCAGCCGTGACCCCCTTAACCTACACTCTAGGTTGCAGGAACCTTGCCCACCCCTGGGAAGCTCAAATGCTTTCACCCACCTCTCTGTTCTCCCTTCCCCTCCCAAGAGGTCTTTTCCCCTAATAAAGCCACTCTTTGATTCACATGGTTGCCTGAACTCTGCCTCAGTTTACCACTCAGTAAATTTTCATATGCCAAACTACACAGTTTCTTTGTCAATGTGGGTTGATGGGAAAAGTGGAACATCAGAGGCTGGGCTGGGAGCCGTGCCTGGTCCTGACACTGAATATCTGCAAGACCGTTGACCAGGGCTGCCGGGTGCTGGAGGCTCCAAGAGCCTGCTGCTGTGTTGCTGCTGCTAGGGCCACTCCTGGTATTTCATCCTTGCCTCTGGAGGTCAGGCCATGTTTTGGTTGCCTCTGCCATGTCAGTGGTGGGCCACAGAGGAGCCACACATGCCCTTCTTTGTACTAGCCTAATAGCACTCGGTAGTCACAGTGGGAGAGTGTACATAGTGCTTTGTCCCAGAGTAAGAGGATTAGCTTCTTTTGTAATGATGCTATTTGCCGACACTGTCCTGAGATGGGCAGAAGGCTAGTTCTCTGAAACAGAGTCCAAGTTCTTAGAAGGGTAGGTAATGGGGTATCTTCAGGTTAACTTCAGTCTCTTTTGTCTTTCTGTCCTTCTTTAACATAAAGATGAAAGGGGTTTCCAGACTCGGAGAGTCTCTATATGGTAAAGTGACCAGATTTTAAGTGCGACACCAGTGACTGGGCAGGGGAGGGGGGATTCTTGATTTTAAATTTGGTTTATATTGAGCAACAAAAATTTTCATAGAATGCAAAAATAGTATTGTAATATATTTATTTTAATTTTAAAATGCCTTGGGACATTGTTAAATTGCTAAAAAGCGGGATGTCTGGTCACTTTACTAGATGGGCTTTCACTAGCTTTTGTCTTAGTTTTCCTACATGTGTGCTATCAAATAAGAGTCCTTTTAGAAGGGTTTAGGAGGCCTGGTGGGGCTTGATCAAGGGCAATGTAACTGAGAGGAATTACAGAAACCCAAATGAAGGCTGAGCATGACAGTGGGACAAGAGGAAAGTAAAAGGAAATAGAGGAAAGAACAAGGAGGCAAAGGGCATTTATAAAGGTCTGAATACAGGCATGTACATATATAAATGTATTTCTGCATAACGATAGGAAAATAGATCTATGTACATATATTTATATGTTAAGTACCAAGGTAGCAGATGTATTTTGGGTTTCCACTCAAGTACTCCCTCAATGCAAGAATACTTTGTTCTATTAAACTGGCATTCCATGATGCTCACCTTCCCAACATGATCACTAAAGACAAATTGGGTGCATAAGCAAATGTGGTGAAGAAAGCTGATGGTGCCCGGCTATCAAAAGATAAGGACTGAGCCCCGGTGGCGTAGTGGATGAGTGTGGAACTGCAGCCCACAGACTTGGCAGTTGAAATCCAGCAGCAGCTCTCCAGGAGTAAAACTGGGCCTCCCACTCCAACCAGAGGGCAGTGATGTGCACCCCCTCCCACCAAAATGTAAAAAAATAAAAACAAATATTTGCTTCCCCCCCAAAAAAAAGATATAGCATCTGGGGTTTTAAAGGTTTGAAGATAAACAAGCGGTCATCTAACAACAAAATCCACATGGAAGAAGCACATCAGCCTGTGTGACCACATGGTGTCGATGGGATCAGGTATCAGGCATCAAAGATGCAGAACAAAAAAAAAAATCACATCAATGTGAATGGGGAAGAATGAAGAGTGAAGACCCAAAACCCATCTGCAGTCAACTGGACATGCCCTTATAGAAGGGCCACAGGGAAGAGACAGACCAGTCAGGGTGCAGTGTAGCAACGATGAAATACACAATTTTCCTCTAGTTCTTTAATGCTTTCTCCATCCAACTATCATGATTGCAATTCTACCTTACCAATCTGGCTAGACCACAGCAGGTACACTGGTATAGATAAGAGATGGAAGCACAGGGAATCCAGGACAGATAGCCCCCCTCAGGCCCCGTCATGAGAGTGTCGGTACCAGGACGTTAAGGAGAAGTTGGGGGAAAGAGCAAACCCAATCACGATCCCCCTTCCTGGGGGACAGACCACAGAAGAGTGAGTGGAGGGAGACATTGGACGGTGTACGACATGAAAAAGTAATAATTTATAAATTATCAAAGGTTCATGAGGCAGGGGAGTAGGGAGAGAGGGGAAAAATGAGGAACGGATACCAAGGTCTCAAGTAGAAAGAAAATGTTTTGAAAATGATGATGGCAACTTGTGTACAAATGTGCTCGACACAATGGACACATGTATGGATTAGAATAAGAGTTGTATGAGCCCCCCCCCAAAAAAAAGGTTTTAAAAATAAAAGGGGTCATTTAATAGAGTCTCTGTCCAACCTCTGTCAGCGAAGCTTGAGTGACTAAACTGAGGGGGTAGTTAGAGAGTCTGATCTGACAAAATGTCACACCACCCCAAAGAAACCCCTGCAGTTGTTTGGCATTTTGTGGGTGGATCTTTGCTGCGCCTGAATTATGAGCAGGCTCCAGCATTTAAATCCCTGCAAGTTTGCTGAAAGCTTCCATAACTGGCTTCAGCCAGAAAGTTCAAATACATCATTGAGCGTTCTCAATGGGATCGTCTTTTGAGGCCCTGCCAGTAGGAGGCCGTCCACATTGTAAACACTCACATAAACACTTCAGATCTGGTGTCAGATCCACTTGCACCCACGGTGGTTCTGAGGCAGGAGTTCTTAGAGTGCATCAAGAAAACACACCAGCGTAACTACTGTTTCTATCTCTAGCTTCCTGTCCAGAAGTCAAACTGGGCTGACTTCCTTCTGCTAATCCCATGCAGAAAAGGGCTTCTCTCAAGTCCAAAATGGTAAAGTAGGTGCAGGAACTAAGTCCTTTTAAGGATCTTATTCCTCAAAAGAGGCACCTAGAAATCGCATCCATACAGAAGTGTTACTGCTGTGTTTGTTCCTCTACTTGCAGCTTCCTGGGTTATAGAAAGGTGTTCAAACTGTATAAGCAACTGCATGAAGTCTATGAGCTTTTTCCTTGCTATTAGTCCAGCACAGGGTGTCAGTAGGGGGAAGTGGAATTATCTTATCACACTGCCCTCTGGGTTTCTCTCATTCCCTGTTTCCTCCTTTCCTTCCCACTTCTCTTGCTTCCTGATTTTTGCCACCTCTTTCTGCTCCTGGCTTTCTTCCGAGCTTATTCTTCCTAAGCAGCAGGGTTTTCCTTCAGGACTTGGCAAGATTTGTTTTACTTCGATAAAGTTCACCTGTCCAGGTGCTCTGTGCATAGTTCCATAGAGAATAAATTCTTGGTGGGCAATTAACTATTGTCCTCTTACCTTGGGGTGGGGGGGTGCTCCGGGGCAGGGACAGCTCCCATGTGGGGTTCCGGGAAGTACTCCCGCCTCAATATATTTTATTTCTGCTCTTTCCTGGCTAGTCTGACGGGATCTCCCACGTGCCCTTGACCAACAGAAAAGCATTTAACCAGGTCTGCCCATCAGCCCAGGTGATGGTGATATGCAACAGATAAGAGGGGAAAAAAATCAGTCATAGCAAGAGTCAGCGCGCTGGGCTAGCAGGTTCTCTTCCTAGTATAAGTCGAGGCTGAAAGGGCTTGTGCACTCACATGATGAATGACAGCCCCTCACCACCTTGCATTTCCCAGCCTGGGCTTTTACCCCGACCCCCTCTGCCCCCGGATAGTTGCAGCTGCCCTTCAACATTACAATCCAATGTCCAACATCCAAGCCTGCTTGGCAAGCACCCTGTGTCTGTTTTAGGGCCCCTCTGGTGGAAGCAGCCTGATTAAACCCTCAGGCTGCTGATCTCAGATTACTCTCTGAGACACTTCAGCCCATCGGAGAATCAGGACTACTTTAGGCTCCACTGTTGCGGTGTGGAAGGGAGACCAGTGTCACTGTCCCTTCCGGTGCCCTCCTGGTTGGGTGTCTCTCCTCTTCTGAATCTATGGCCAGTCAGTGACTGGGGAGCCACAGCTCTTGCACAATCATGGTGGCAAACTCGGAAGGAACGAACACCAAGGTCAGGGACTCTCGGTCACTTTCTGAAAGAACCTTTAAAGCAAAATGACTCCCTCAGGGGCCTCAGGCTTTTCATTGTTCCTGTCATAGAGTCCCTAAACATTCCACATACATGTTCCCATTGTATGTGTCAGTCTCCCACAACAGATCCAGTCGCAAAGCAATCTTATAATCACCAGATCTGTATGCAGCTGCCACACGCCATTTGGTGAGGGATATGATGATGGTGATGCTTTTCAGTTCTAAATTACTTTATCAGGGGCTCTTATAGCTCGCATCACCATCCATCCATCCATCCATCCATCCATCCACTGTGTCAAGCATCTTTAGATGTACCATATTTGTCAGACCACATGATGCACTCCCCACCCCTAAAGTGGGGGGAAAATGAGGGTGCATCTTATGGTCTGAAGGTGTGGTACCCCATAACATTTGTTCATGATCCCATGCGCCCGCTTACTGCCTGCTGCTGTTTGCAAGCTGTGGATTGCTGTGTGTTCAGGGGAAGTCCCGCTTCCTGGTATCTCAATGTCAGTCAGATCATGTGATCGACGTAGCACACACCTCTCCTCATTTGTTAATAAAAATGATGATGGCTCTTAACACCACTGTTGAGTTTACGCTGTTAAATATGACCATATTTTGCTTCATTTTAATAAATATTTTTGCATCCTGGTATTATTTGATTCAGAATATATATATTTTTGTTTTCCTGCTCTAAACACTGAGTGTGTCTTGTGGTTTGAAAAGTACAGCATATCGCCGTCATCATTTTCTTTCTACTTGAGCCCTTGGCATCAACTCATCCCCTACCCTCACCCCATGGCCATACTTTCTTTTTTTTTGTTTGTTTGTTTTTTGTTTTTGTGGGCATCACTGCCTCTGGTGGTCGTGGGTGCTACCCAATGCTGCTCCTGAGAGCCGCCGCTGGATTTGAACTGCCAAGCCTGCGGGCCGCAGTCCTGCACTCAACCACTGACGCCACCAGGGCTCATCCCAGTCATACTTTCTTACAGCAAACATTTAACCTTTATTTTTTTTTTAACTCAGTGGTTTTCCACCAAAAATAGACCGAGGTTTCCAGAATCCTGTAGAGCTTCTTGACAGCACACGTGCTCTGTAGTCCTTTTTCAGCTTGAGCTCCCCACAGTACCCTCATCCTGACCTGACTGATTTCTCCCAGGCTCGGGGATCAGCGGGGTCTGACATGTCCCGCCCTAGTACTTTTTTTTTTTTGGCATCACTGCCCTCTGGTGGTGGGAGTAGGAGACCCAGACTTGCTCCTAGAGAGCTGCTGCTGGATTTGAACCTCACACCCAGTGGGCCACCCCGCCCAAGTTCTTACAGTGGTTCCAGTGCCCCAGCTTCTTAGTGTGTGCATCAGTTCTCATTCTTCTGCTAGAGCTTGTAGCCTTGGAGTTTGTCCTGCCCCTGACTTCCTGGTCACCAGGGGCCCAGTGCAACTGCTCACAGCCCAGGTCTCTCCTCCAGTTAGGTCCTTAGGGACCTGAAAGCAGGGCTACTCTAAGAAGCCCCATGTCGGGTGCCAACTTTGTCATCACAATGCAGGTATTGACTCTGGATTGGTACAGCCAAGTCGCTCACAACATGCAGGGGAAGAGAGAGAACCTTTCATGAGAAGATGCATGCCAGTAGAAGACCAACCGTGAACAGCCTGCTGTTGCAGTATTATGTTTGAAATCAGAATGCATAAGCAGGTGTTCTCAAACTATGGCCCACGGGTGATCCCGGGAAGCAACAACCCAGGGAAGCCAGCAGAGTAAGGCGGTCCTTAACATTTCAGGCCAGTCCCAGGATGTCAGTGCTGACTAGGTAGCTAGCAGGGCCCAGATTTTACTCACCGATACAAAGGGGAGTAAGAGAAGACTCGCCATGTGAGCTGGCCCTTCTAAGGGACGTCCGTATGCAACCTGCTGGTCTTTCAGCAACTTACAAAAATGCCACAAAGGGTGCTTAGGGAATGTACCTTAGGCTAATTTCCAATTCTAGTTACAACCAACCAAAGTGACTTTAAAAGTCAGTGGTTCAAAGCCGCCAGCCACCCCAAGGAAGAAAAATGAGGCTGTCTGTTCCCATAAAGATTTAGTCTTGGAAATTCCAGATGGGGTGGATGGATGTAAGTCAACATCGATGGCAGTGGGTTTGGCTGTGGTCTGGAACGGGTTCTAACCTGCGGTTTGGAAAGCACCACTCTAACCACGGATGCTGATCACGGATGTCTGAGCAGCACAAGGGTTCCCTGAGACTCGCACACGATGTCTGGTCACTCCCCTAGAAGCCCATCTTCAAGCCCCTGCACTTTAGAGACCCCCGACGGACTGTGCACGTCTGTGGACTCTTTGGCGGAGCTTGCTCCCAGCACTCTGCCTTTCCCACTCAGCCGTTGGGAGGACCCGAGTCACACTCTTAAGCAGGGAAGGTTGAGGGTGGAAGAGGCTGTGAGAACCACTGGCTCTCTCTCTCTCTCTCTCTCTCTCTCTCTCTCTCTCTCTCTCTCTCTCTCTCAGTTCGGTCAAGCCACTTGCATTCCTCCAGATGCCCAGCGCCCGTGACTACTGGGGCAGCCCCGCCTTTCTGTCATCTTCCTAGAAGCCTGCTGGAAGCTTAGAACCACTGGCTTTTCAGTCAGCACCTGAGCATTGAGCCACATTTAGGCATCATGCCCCCAGGGCTGCTCGCCCCTCCATTCTGAACAACAACGATGAAGGCCAGTCTGTCTTCCTCTGACGCCCACTTACTACATTTGTGTCATCGTGAAGGGGACAGAGCGTGGATGTGTGCTTGGTAGTGGTGAGAGAGGCGATACCAGGAGGGTGGAGGGGAGGGGAGGTAGAGGGGGGATCCGATTATAAGGATCTACAAAGAGCCTCCTTCCAGGGGTAGAGAAAGGAGACATCGGACAGTGTGCAATATGACAAAACAATAATTTATAAATTATTAAGGGTTCATGGGGCGAGAGTGGGGAGGGAGGGGAAAGAGAGGAGTTAATATCAAGGGCTTCAGTAGAAAGCAAATGCTTTGAGAATGATGATGGCAACAAAAGCATAAATGTGCTATGCAAACACTGGATGGGTGCATGGATTGTGATGAGTTGTACGAGCCCCCAATAAAATGATTTTATAAAAAAGCCTGCGCCGAGCCCAGTGGTTGGCGGATGACACCCCCTCAGCGGTGACACAGAAGGGTGGGCTCGAGGGGTGGGGGTTATGCGTGTACTGGGGCCCGCGTCCGGCACAAAGTGAGACACGAGATAGCCACAGCATCACGAGTCATTGCTACACTAGTGATACTCACCCTTCTGTTCCACACAGGGGACCCAGTGGACCTCGCTCTTCCCTTCTGAGCACTGACTGAGGCAATTCTGACTCATAGGGCGCCCAGGGACAGAGCGAGGCTCCTTGGGGTTTACAGCTCTGTACAGCTTTGTGGGAGCCGAAAGTCTCACTTTTCTCCCAAGGAGCAGTTGGTGGATCCGATCTGCTGGTCTTGTAGTTCGCAGCCCGACTTGCAACCTGCTCTCCCACCAGGGCTCTGGAAACATTCCCATGCCCGCCTATCCTTCCTCATGTCGTGTGCTTTTTCCACCCTTAACTTTCTAGGCATGGCCCTCCTGATGCACGCTGGTTTCTATCGGACTGATGAGTCTCTGGCCATGGGACTGGACACCGGCCTGCCCCCCACGCAGGACCAAGACAGGGTGTTGGCAGCTAGCAGTGCTGCCCAGAATTCATGACGCCCACCTCAGAAGAGTAGAGACCTGCAAGCAAGCCCACCTCACAGAGCTATTACCTAAGATCCCTCGGGTGAGATTGGAGTCTTGAGCACTTGGCCGACAATCCACAGCTCAGTAGTTCAAATCCGACAGCCGCTCTGCAATAGGAACAGTGACAGTCTCCAGCCTTTCACCAAAGCTGCTGCTGTTGCTGCTGTTAAGAGCCCTGGAGATGGTGCCGCCCAAAGCAACCACATAAGGAAATACTGCCTGGTCCTCACAGTGTTGCCTGTGCCCGAGCCCCTTGTTGAAGCCACTGTGCCCATCCATTTCATTGAGGATAGTCCTCTTCTTGACTGGTCCTGCACTTTACCAAGCATCATGGCCTTCTCCAGGGACTGATCTCTCCTGAGAACATGTCCAAAGCATGTAAGACAAAGTCTTGCCATTCTTGCCTCTAAGGAACACTCTGGCTGTACGTCTCCCAGTGCAGATGGGTTTGTCTAGCTTTTTTGGGGGGGTGGGGGAAGCTCATGATACTTCCAACTTACTTCTTCAGGGCCACAGTTTGAACACATCAATTCTCCTGCAGTTTTCCTTATCCCCCATCCAACTTTCATGTGCATATGAGGTCATTGAAAATACCCTGACTAGGTTCAGTAGCATGAGTGGGGTTAGTCCTCCACAGGAACATCTCTGCTTTACAACACATTCAAGAGGTCTTGGGCAGTGGATTTACCTATGGTTTGATGTCTTGACTGCTGCACTAGGACCCTTGACGGTGGGTCCAAGCAAGACAAAATCCCTAGCGACATCAATCTTGTCTCCATTTATCATCGATGATACCTATTGGTCCAGCAGTGAGGATTTGGGTCTTCTTTATATTGAGTCATAATCCACAGCGAAGGCTGCAATCCTTGGTCCTCATCAACAAGGACTTCCAGATCTCCTCAGGTGAGGAGGGCCACCTGCATACCACAGGTTGTCAAGAAGCCTTCCTCCAGTCGCGATGCCACATTCTTCTTCATCCAAGCCAGCTTCTCTCATGATCTGCTCAGCAAGCAGATTGCAGGAGTGTCGTGAGGGAGAAAATACAACCCTGTCCCACACCTTTCCTAGTTTCAAGCCATGCAGCATTCCCTAGTTCTCCTTGCACAACTGCCTTTCTGATCCACGTACAAGTTCTACACGATCACAATGAAGCCTTCTGGAATTCTCGGTCTTCTCAAGGCGATCCATAGTCTGTTACGGTTCACACAATTGGATACCTTGGCAGAGTTGGTAAAACACAAGTAGACATCTTTCTGGTAGTCTCGGCTTTCACCCACGATCTGACTCACATCCACCACGATGCTGAATGCCGTTGCAAGGCCTCTTCTGAATCCCGCCTGAATCTCCGGCAGCAATTTGTACTGCTGCCATCATTGTTAGATGCCCTTCAGCGACGCTTTATGTGCACATGAGTGATCTCAAGGATACGCTTCTGTAGAGGAAACATTCTGTTAAGGAGACGGGCTTCGAAACCTCAGGCACAATTTCCGTCTGTCCGACCAGGTTGCTGAGTCAGAATGAACTCAGCAGCAGCAGGGTAAGGCGGGTGGGTAAGGTAAAGGGATAATCCGACATTCTGGAAAGAATTAGACCCACAGGAATCTCACTAGTAAACCCCCGAAGAGATTTCCTCTAGATCAGTGGATCTCCACCTTCCTCATGCTGTGACCCTTTCATACAGTTCCTCCTGTGGTGGTGACAGTCCAACCATAACTATTTCCATTGCTACTTCATCACTGTCATTTCACCACTGTTGTGAATCGGCGACCCCTGGGGAAGAGTTATTCAACTCCTGAAGGGGTTGCGACCCACAGGTTGAGGACCGCTGCTCTAGACTCCCAATGGGTATCTTCCGACTCACCACAGTGACAGAGGACAGCGATTTCAAGAGCCACCGCTAGGGGCGTCCACTTTCAAGTTTTCTCTCAAGGGAGGTGACTGGGGAGTGCTGACCACCGGGGTTAGAGATCCCTGGGGAGGGAAAGGTAGAGTCTTGCAAAGTGTGCATGGTCTGGGCTGAGCCCCAGTGGCGTAGTGGTTGTGCGTGGGACTACAGCCCACTGGGTTGGAGGTTCAATTCCAGCAGTGGGGCTACTCCCACCACCAGAGGGCAGTGATGCCCCCAAAAAACAAAAACAAAAAAACAAAATGTGCATAGTAAAGCCACTCTTCATTCATTCATTCATTTTAAAAAAACTGGTATTCAAAATGTGATGCTACTTTGAGATGTGAAATAACAAATATGTATTTCAAATGATTTTCCTATCCCCTTCCCTGTTAACGCCCCCCACTTTTGCTCTTTTGAAAGAACCACAGTTAGAAGTGAAAGGGCTTTCTTTCAGAGTCCTAGTTCTGCACAAGGTAAAACACAAAGGTATTGATGGAATGTCATGAGACCCGTAAGAGCCCCCATAAAATGATTTTTTTAAAAAAACACAGAAGCCACTTGTTTGGGGATGGTTTTGTTTTGCCTTTCTGGACAGTTCTGAGCCTGACTGGAAAAGAAACTCTTAGCCCCACTGTCTCAGACCACCTCCCGAATCAGTATGTGTCACTCCACATCACCCCGTCACAGTGCAGAGAGGTCGGGCAGACGGAGTGTCCATGCAGGAGGGGCAGCACCGTCGGTTCCACAGGCCCGGCTCTTCTTTGATCATTGCCCAGGATCAGGTCTGCACAGCCAGGCCCATCCTTGCCCAAGGAGGGTCCCACTTGCCACAGCGCTGCCCCCTCGCTGTGGTCACTGAGCGTGAGGTTCTGCAGGAACTGGGGAGACGCCACGGTGGACCAGTCTGCTGGGTCTGAGGGGGGACCAGGTGCTGAGCTGCCCCTGAAGTTGGAATGCAGGTGCACAAGGCAGGGCCTTTGCTGGCTTTGGGGCATCTCCAGCCCCACGGAAGTGTCTGCTCTCCTCAGGACAGGACAGGTCAGGTCCATTCCCATCCCCATGCAACAAATGCCTCTTGGGTAAGACCAGAGAGGTTCCTGGGGCACACCTGCTGTGGAGTGCCTCCCCCCTTTATGAACACACACACACACACACACACACACACACACACACACACACACTGAAGAGTAGCTGATGGTGCCTCATGGTGACCCGGGTGTTACAATGGAGGACCTCCCTGGGATTTTCTGGGCTATAATGTTTAATGGAAGCAGGTTGGCAAATGTTCCTTCCATGGCAGCCATAGTGTGTTTGAACTACCAACCTTAAGGATAGAAGCCGATCCCAAACCACTGTGCCACCCAGAGACTTAGGTGACCATGAAAGAAAGCCCATTTGGGTTCTGCCAGGGTGACTCAAAATGTTCACAGGCAAGCATGAGCAGAGTAGGTGGGAGGAGCCTGGGAGCAATCTCCCGATAGCAAGCATTCCTTGAGTACCCATGGAAGTGGGAGTGGGTACCACCCTGGGCACTCCAGATACCTGCTGATAACCTGTCATCCACACCCCTCTAAGGCGAGCATTCTCACTCTAATTTTCTGGATTGAGAAACCGGCTTCAAAGATGCGCAGAGACCTGCCCAGGACCACACAACTGGTAAGTAGCAAAGCAGGGATGAGAGCCAGGTGGCTCTCCCTGCAAAGGGTGAGTTCTGACTGGCAGCCACCTGAGACAGGTTTGAGAGGAAACTGGAGGCGAGAAGGACCTTGCCAGATGAAGATGGAGGGAGGAATTCCAGGCTGAAGGTATAACCTGAACGCAGATCTACAGACAGGTCACCGTGGGGTGGCTCAGAAAGAGGCTCTTGGACTAAGGTCAGGAGGGAAGGCGATGACTCATTTTACAAGAATTGAGGGCCTTTGTCAGGGGTCAGGAGCCCTTTGCAAAGACCATGGCAGTCACAGATGGAGGGAAGTGACCCACACTTGGCAGCACTGAGTAGAACCTCAACTGTAAAGAGGGGAGGAGAAGCCAGAGATGGAGAGAAGCCATTAAGGCTGTGGGGGAGTTGGGGGCATGCTGCAGACATAGACAGGAGGACAGAAAGTTGTCTCCCTATATGAATTCACAGGGTGGTTGGGGACAGCCACCCAGAAAAGCCGTTCCTGGTTGAAGGTGCCCCAGCATGACCTCTGGGAGGGGCCTGGCAGGACCCACCACTTCAAAAGGAGATTGAGGGGTCAGGGTTGTGAGGCCAATGGGTGGAGGAAGAAAGAAACGTGGGGCTGGTCAAGGTGAGGCATGGACTTCTGTTGATTTGGTTGGGTGATGAAGAAGGGGCAGGTTCTGGTGAGCATCTGTGTTGACAATGACATCTCTCCACAGGCCCAGCTTGGGACGGAGTGTCCAGTGAGTCTGTGTGTCCATGCATCTCGTCAGGCTCAGAAAGCCTTCTTGGGAGACCATGCACCTGGAGGGCGTTGCCTTCACTGGCCAGGATTGCTGTCGCCAAATTCCACAAAGATCTGGAGCAGAGTCCAGGGCACTGGTGGAGACCGAGCACTTTAGGGGAAGATCCTTTCCTGCGTCTTGCAGCTTCTAAGAATTTTAGGTGCCCCATGGCTTGCAGCTGCGGCCTCACTCTTTTAGACGCCCTCTATTGTCTTCTCTTCTTCTTTTTCTGTTTGAAATGAACTTGAATGTCACCAAAGACTCCAGATCCACTTCCGTTTTACCTTCCCTCCTTTTTTTAGCCACGCAGACCAATATTTAGATGGATAAGGAACCTAGAGGGCTTTTAAAAAATCATTTATTTTGTATGTTCCTATTCCCCCCACCCGCCACCTCTTACCCCATCACCCTCCTCACCCTGTTTCCACCCCTGCCTGTCCCTGGCCTTCTTGTAGTCATCAAAGCCTTGTCTGTGGGTGTATAACTCCATTTCTTCTTCTTTGTTTTTTAGGCATCACTGCCCTCAGGTGGTGGGAGGAGGAGGCCCAGCCTTTGCTCGTGTGGAGCGGGAATTGAACTTCCGTCCCAGTGGGCCGCAGTCCCGCGCACCACCACTACGCCACCGGGGCTCAGCCCTTCTTTGTTTTCTTTACGACAACAGTCACGTTGACTGTTTGTCTTTGTAAGGTGTCCTATTGTATAAGGACACCCTCAGAGTAGATGAGGATCCACTTTACCAGAGTATGGGGGAGTCCTTCAACCCCCAAATCAAACCAGCAGTCTTTGACTCCACTCCAATTCAAGGTGATCCCACATGACCTGCTCACCACGGGATTCTGAAAGATGGCAACCTTCAGGAGGTGTTCAAGGAGCATAAAGGTCAAGGTTCAGGTCAGACAATAGTTCAGCATCAATCTTCCAGTGGAGAGACCCCATTTGATGCATGGAACCATGGGTGTCCTACATGACCTCCAGCAGACAGTGAGAGAGATGATCTGTGAAGCTGTTTGCATCCTTCTTACAATAAAGGGAGGTGCAAATAGTCAACATGCCTGGCTGTTAACCAAAAGACTAGCCCTTCAAGTTCGTCCAAAGGCAGCTGGTGATCTCCTTTGGAAAAGCCAGCCATGGAAAACCCCAGGAACCCAGCTCTAATCTGACCTGCAAGGTACCACCCTGCATTGAAGTCGGCTCCATAGCAATGGGTAATGACTCAGTTATGACTTCATAATGGCTTCCTCAATACCATCCTCAAAAGACCTTATTGTTCACAGATTCTTTGGCTTCTGCATCAGTTTTTAGGCAGCACCATTCAGTTCACAGCAGATGAGACCTGTTCTCACAGATATCATTTGACATGAAGTCTACAGTGCAGGCTGATCCCTGAGCACAGATTGGAGTAGCAATACCCATACCACTCTGGGACATCCTCGCCCCACCTAGTCAGGCAGCCAGGCCACCTTCTTCCCTGGCACATTCAGGGCTGACCTCCATGCCCTGGATCAAGCTTCCTGCTGCACAGGATCCCCTCCTCCAAGCAGAACTCACCACTTCAAGACCTGTCCCAGCTACTCAGAGAAGCTGCGCCCCCCCCCCCCCCCGTGGGAAGCTGGTTGGCACTGTGTACACTCATATACTCTTTCCTTAAAAAAAAAAAGATATCAGTCTGAACCCCAGTGGCACAGTGGTTGAGTGCGGGACTGTGGCCCACAGGGTTGGTGGTTCATATCCAGCAGCAGCTCTCCAGGAGCAAGGCTGGGTCTCCTACTCCCACCAAGGGGCAATGATGCCCACAAAAAAATTAAAAAATATCTATCTATCTATCTACTCTGTTCTTTAAAAGCCTGCTTATGGTATTTGTATTATAGCAGCACTGGGTAACTTAAGGCACTCACCACAGAGAAGACAAAGCCTCTGAGGGTAGGAGCTACAGCCTATATCGTTTGTGTTTCTCCCCCAGGACCCTGAAGATGGAGTTGCTACAGAAAAGTGATAGGTTTCGAGGGTGGTTGACCTCCTTGGTTCTTGCTTCTCAATCCTGTCAGAACTCACACTGCAGAAGCACTTCTGTAATTCCAGATAACTTTTACAAGGGGCAGGTATGGTAGTCTCAGAAAGTGCACAGCATCCTTGGAAAGCAAGCAGGGCCGCATGGCAGGGGCTGTGGGAAAAGTCGCCACTGAAAATGGCCATGGAAAGGGGGACACGGAAAGCCACGTGGGCGGGATACTAGAACAGGAGCGTGAAGCATGGGTGAGGAATCAGGAGCAGGAAATCTCCAGAGGCCAAGAGAAAATTAGGGCTCAGGAGGGCCCACAGGTGCTTACAGGCCACACAGGAGAGATTCCTTCTCTAGGCTTGCAGAGCATACCTGAGAAGGCCTTGCCCGCAGCCTGTGTAACTTATCCCCTCCATCCCCATTGGGTGGGGAAGGGTGGTTGAGGATACTGGCCAATCTTGTTGACTGAGCTTAGTTGCACCTGTGCGATGCCATGTCACTGGTGCCTCGTCTGTGTCCCAGGTGGACCTCCCACCTGGGGCCCGGTGACTTGGGTCTGAGTCTGCTCAGTTCTGGACTTCCCCATAGGTGTCTGATTAGTGTGCCTGATTTCTTTCCAACCCCCTTTTGGTGGCATGAACAGCTACTTTTTTGCAAGGCAGGCATTTGGGGGAGACAACCCCAACCCCCCAATGCCTAATCTGGCTATCTTTCCTTCCCCACGGGAGGCGTATGGACCCAAATCATTGGGCAATACCCAGTGGAGAGGTGGAGATAGTCTTCTGGTGACTTCCTGCTGACAAAGGGACACAAGGTGGGCCTTTGGGTCCACACCCTTCCTGATCTCTTTGAGGGCTGTCAGCCATTGAGGGGCCCACAATGGATGGGGTGGAAGTGGTCCTGACATTGGTTGTCCTAGCAAATTAGGCTCAGCATTGTTAGCCATTTGACAACTTCAGGGAGAGACAAAACAGGTGAACAGTTTAGGGAAGGCTGGGAGCAGGGGCTGTGGGGTGGCCAGGCCCATGGGAGCATGGCGTCGTCTCACACTGGAGGAGCCCAAGGAAAATATCAGGAGGGTCAACATTGGAGTGACAACGGGCATAACCTACAAGCTAACGTTAAATGCAGGCATTGCGTCATAGCATATACTAACTTAAAGACTGCCGTGGGTTTGTGGTAAGGATTTCTGCAGAGTACCTATCTGTCTCAGGGTGCCGATGAAACACCAACTCATGTACTCATCTTGCTGTGTTTGAGCTGAGTCAGAGGGACCTGGTTTTAACGGCTTCCACAGCTTTACCCAAGAAGGGTAAATCCACGCCCTCTGTCTGGGAACTTTTGTGGGGGTGGAGAGAATTATTGGGAAGGAATCTTTCCAAACTGGCTGGATCTGGGATTTAGGGGACCCATCCTTCTAAGGTTTTATAAGAACTAGGTCTGCAGGAAGGTACCAGGGGGGCAGTTTTACATGCTGGTTCATTATCACCTGACGATGGTGATATTCAGGCACAATGGAGACAATCAATTGTCTCCTAAGGGTCAAGCTACTGCTTGGAGTCTGAGGAAGGAGGTGGGGAGAGAGTAGACTGCACCAAGTAGGGAGAGTGTACTGGCCGAGCTGCCAACATCCATGTCCAACCAGGGTCCAAACCAGGGACCACAGTCCTCTGCTGCCGGCCATCCAGCTGGGCAGCTTTGGCCAGCTAGCAGATGCAGACTCTCCAGCAGTCTGCTCTCCTCTTGGGTTTTCTCCATCGGACAGAGCGCTCTCCAGTGGCCAGTTTGTTTATAATGATAGTGTGGCCCTGGGGACGCCTATTTCCCTTAGGGCAATCCTTTGCCCAATGGCCCCCCTCTGGACACACATGGGACTTTGTACCCTGTGCGGGGGGGGGGGGGTGTCTTTGGAACCTGGGGGTGGGCAGTAGATGGGTGCGGATTAGTCAGGGGCCAATACCTTGCATACTATCCTCTTTCCTTTCTCCTCCTGAGCCCAAGCCCTTTGCTCTCTGTCTCTTTTGTAAAAGGTAGCGATGGCAAGATTTAAACATCTACGGTCTTTGGTACATTCGGGAACAAAGGTCCTTACTGTGTCTCAAGAGGAAAAATGCCCGGACATAAGGGACTTCCGTCCATGACTCTATCCCCTGGGAGAAGGGTTCTGGCTGTATTAGAGCGGAGAGTGTGTTATGCTTTGACCAGGATTCCTCATCACCTAGAATGTGCTGGGATCAGACAGACTTGCAAAAGAATATTCGTTTCTGCTTCTTTAGCATCTATGGGTCAAATCCAGACCAATTAGACAGGATACAGAAGGAAAGCATCCCCCCGGGAATGAACAACTGGTTGCCTATCTAGAAAACACAAGACATGGTTAGAGAGATGGCCTCCTGGAGTCTTTAAGCAGAGGTTCCAGTCCTCTGGAACCTGAGAGTCTCAGACAGATGTCTTGGTCCTTGGTGATAGTGGGCCCCAGCCTCCAACTGTTAGCTAGGCCCAGCACATTTTCTAGATAGCAAGCCAGGCATTAGAGGACCACCACCTAGTGGTCCCAGGTAAAGCCAGGCATTAGTCTGGCTAATGGGTGATCTCACCAGAACTTTTGAAGCGGACCACCACTGTGGGTGACCCACCAGGACCACTGACAGGAACCACAGGTTAAAGGTGACCCATCAGGAACTTTGAAAGAGAGGTAGATCTGTTTACTGGCTCCATCTGAATGCAGCCCCCTCTAGGGAAATTGGAGTCCTTGGCTGGGTATTCATTAGCTCCATGGAATTGTACCATGGGTGGAGGCAGGAGGCACAGCTGGGCTCAAGGAGTGGTCTTGGAAATGACCAGATTAGCAGATGTTTAGTGACCTTATTTCTAAATGCCTTTTTCCAACAGCACTGAGCACTCCACTCCACTCCATCTCTGTAAGTGTGATGAAGTCTGTACCTATTACTAAAAGGATGTTTGCTGTTAATCCTTGGCAAGAAGTGGCACAGCGAATACCTAAAACAGCACCATTGATAGGTGAAGTATTGGTGAGAACCAAGGCTCTGAATGATGGTGAGTTTCTACAATTTTGTCAGGATGAGAAGTGAAGGGAAGCTGGTTGGTTGGTACTTCTTTTAATAGATGAACTATTAAAGGAACCAGATAAACAGAGCTTCAGATGTCAGTTTCAAATGTTGTGTTTTTTTTTCTTTTGGGGGCATCATTGCCCTCTGATGGTGGGAGTAGGAGGCCCAGCCTTGCTGCTGGATTTGAACCTCCAACCCAGTGGGCCGCAGTCCCACGCACAACCACAACGCTCCCAGGGCTTAGCTCAAATGTTGTATAAGTAACCTGAAAGCTTCAACTTGTGCCATGAAAGAAAACCTTCCACCAGAAACAGGACGGATATAGCTGAAAACCCAACCCAGAGTCTTATCATAGGAGTAACTGCATTACAATATCAGCTTAATTCTCAACCTAGAAAGGTATCTGGTATTAAAGTGAGACCACTGCTTGGAAAGAAATTGGACCCTGAAACTTGGGATGGGGGCATGTGGGCTGATAATCCAGAAGATGGAGACACTGAGCTCCAAGATTCCATTGGACCACTCCAGCCATCAGCACCACCCTTCCCTCTAAAGAGATTAATCCACTCTCAGTAAAATCATTATCCCTGTCACCCATGCTTGAGGAGATCAGCCCAACTATGCATGCTGATGTGGCACTTGGAGCTGTGTCTGGAGCATGGTGTGAGACAGGTGACTTACAAAATAATAGTTTCATGTGCCCAGGAAACAACCATCCCACCCATTATTGCCTCTAGACTAGACTTAAGTCACAGCTAGAAGTCCAGATGGTGACTTGCAGAGAAGATGTGTGTTAGACTCCTAAAGAACTACTCAAGTTTAAAAAAAATACTCACAGACAGAAGCTTGGAGAACATGTGTAGGAAGGGTTATTAAGGCTGTGGGGAAATGATGCAAGAACATAAGCTTGGATCAGTCTGTGTTGATGGATATAGGCTCTGGTAGTTACACCATTTCATGTCAACATGAAGATATGTAAAAGGTGAAGTCCAGCCTGTCAATCAGGTCACAGTCTGATGGTACCTTCTTGTGGGTGTGGCCTTCTCACAAGGAAGGTCCTGGGAACTGCCTTCTCTATCTCTACCTTTTCGTTTCTGATGGTTAACCCTGGTTGCTACCAGGGCCCTGGGATGCTCCCATCATCATGAGTTCCACACGACTTTACAGCTACCAGTCTGTGATACTCCTGCATTCTTGCATGTCGCTACATAATTCTGAAGAGGGATTTGGACTTAAGGACTTGAATTAGACTGGATGGGGCTGGTTCCTTGATAGATAATATCTTCTTGACATAAAATCCTCCTTTACATATATGAGTGTCGCTGGATTTTTTTTTAAGTCGGTTCAGCCTAGCACATAATCCCACTAGGCAGATATTCTTTGTTCAATGTTTCTGCCAAAGAGGTTAGGAGATAATCTAAGAGTTTATTTGGTTGGTTTGCTGAAACAATAGTCGCGAGATGGCCTACACTAAGTCAAGTTGAGGTACGACACCCACTGTGGTATATCATAGAAGAAGACATCCCAAATTGGCATGTTACGGTGGATTTATCAAGATAGACCCATAGATTCACAAAGAGAAGCACGTTTTTACCTAAAAACTCAGAAACCAATTGGTGAACGGAGCGCCAGCATCTCTGAAGACGCCTGTGATGGCTATTTTTTGTCAGCCAGCCTTGACAGGGGGAACTGCTTGAAGAGTGGTGGAAGAAAGTCATTTTAAATAGCAGATACAGCCATGTGACAAGACTGCAGAAATAAAGACAACTGTTATGAGTAATCCCTATTTACATGCAATCGGCAAATAGTCTTTTGTTCTGTTCACTTATAAAATAGATGAGATACATGGAGTTAGTACTTTTTCGATTGCACACAGATATATTAGTCGTGTCATGTTAGGCACAAGTATGATTTTATCAATGTCTATGGAGGTCATGTGTGGTTAAAGAGTTAGATCCTGGTATCAAGTGAACAAGGGGTGATCTGTGATAGTTAGAGAGTATGTCAACTAGACACTCCTGGTTAAGGGTAAGGGTGGGGCCAAGCTATCAATTGGGTCATAACCTTTTGACACCTTGTTGGTGCCACACGTCATTTTGTACTAGCAAGAGAGACTGGAGAGTGTAGAATCCTCTTTGCCCCTTTTTGTCTTCTCCCAGGGCTGGCTCTTGTTTCTGGTTCCTTCATCTCCTATTGTGTCGCTTGCCCATCCCAGGAGCTATCAGTGGACAACTGATGGTGGGTTCCTTTGACCAACTTTCGACCTCTGCATCCATCAGCCGGTGCCCCCTGCTGTCTCTGCTTTGTCATCTTGCTTCCTGTTCATCAGCTTCCAGGAGTCAGGAGAAACCTGACTTGAACTGGACTGACCTTACCTATTTACAACTGTGTAGGCCACAACTTGATTTATATATATATATATATATATATATATATATATATATATATATATATATATATCCATCACTGTTTGACTTCTCCAGAGAAGCTTAGCCAGCACATATAGTTTGTCAATCATTTAAATAAGGCGCATGAACCCCCTGGAGTGGAATCATATAAATAAGGGATGAACCTATCAATTCGTCATCCCACTGTGTTTACGATGAGCCACCCCAGCGATCAGTCCGGGGACTGACTTACCAGAAAGAAAGAAGATGCAGGAAGGGAGCAGGTCAGTTGGATCAGGGATCCCCATTCTGAGAAAGGCTGAGTGGTTCTCAACCTCTGGGTCGCGACCCCTTTGGGGATCACCTGATTCATCACGGTAGCAAACCGACAGTGACAACATAGCAATGAGCAATAATTTTATGGTTGGGGTGGGGGTCACCACAACAGAAGGAATGTATTAAAAGATCGCGGCATTAGGATGTTTGAGAACCACTGGCCTTGACCAAGGAGACAGAGAAAGTCTGGGCTGTGACACTGGAGGAGACCGGGGGTGGTGAGAAGCACCAGCTGAGGCGGCAGATCCCGGAACCTCGCTGGCACCTGGAGTCATAAGCGGTGCATGTTCAGACAGGAGGCTCACTGGCCTGGG
>PVJH01023462.1:0-34789 GCA_004026705.1 Nesogale talazaci | reverse complement strand
GACGGGGTTCAGGGCCGTCCTGCCTGAGAAAGAGGGTGGGCATTGTTCTCTCCACCAAGCGGAAGGAAAGTGAGAATTCGAGGCTGCATGAGTGTTAAAACGGGAACTCAAGACTTGCAGGGCCTGACTTTAAGTCAGGTCAGGCTTCAGGGCCCATCACACTCTGGCCCCTGCAGGGCAGCGGGAACTGCTCCTTAGGGGAGAGAGCAGAGCCTCCTTTCTCCCGGGCAGTGGCTGATGGGTGGGGACCTTTGACTCTATAGCTGTTAGCCCAGTGCTTGCAGGTCCGTTATCTCATCAACTTGTATATGTTTTTTGTTTTTTTGTTTGTTTGTTTGTTTTGGAAGGAGGGGGCCATCACTACTTTCCAGTGGTGGGAGTAGGAGGCCCAGCTCCACTGCTGGAATTGAACCTCCGTCCCAGTGGGCCGCAGTCCCGCGCACAACCACTACGCCACCGGGGCTCAGCCCCCAACTTGTATATGTTTTAATTGGTGTTTTGGTTGCTTCCCAAACTCACCAGTAGGGAATATTTTCACCTTTGGTCAATATCAGGGCTGTTAGAAATGGTTCAGGAGGCTGAGCCCCGGTGGCGTAGTGGTTGTATGCGGAACTGCGGTCCACTGGGATGGAGGTTCAATTCCGGCTCCCAGGAGCAAAGACTGGGCCTCCTACTCGCACCACCTGAGGGCAGTGATGCCTTAAAAAAAATAAAAAATAAATGGTTCAGGAGGCATCATTCACTGAGCACACATTGCTGGAAGACACAGCTCCTGTTAGTAGCTCTTCAAAGGAGCCTGTGTTTCCTGACATCAGCTAGGACACTCATGCCTAGGTGGCTTACAGCCCTGTGGCCCCTGCCTTATGAGGGAATGTGCCATAAGCAGAAAGCTTAACAAAATAACGGGTCTCTTACGCTGCTTTGTGTAGCCGTGTAATAAGCTGGCTTGTTGTGAAGTACTGTTTGTGACTTGGTAAGCTGTAATATTGGCTGTTTCTGAATAAAATGTCTAAAACACTTACCCTAATTAAAATCTGTTTGATAGGTGATAAATAGCAAGTTTGTTTCCCTACAGTTTTCCTTGGTTTTGTTTTACAGAATAGCTGAAACCTTTGGATTTCAAGAAAACTATATAAAAATTGTCATAAATAAGAAGCAGCTTCAACTAGGTATGTTATGTCAAAGTATGCAGAATTTAACAATCAAGCCACTATAGAAATAAGTGACTTTGTATTCTTTTCTTTCTTTTTAACTGTTCTCAATTCCAAAAGCATAGCGACCTTGCTTGTGTATAATCCCAGAGCAGTTAACTTAGGAGCTAATTAGAATGTAAAGCAGAAAACAATTTTTCTAGTGTGCACTTACTTCTGCCCCGTGTCAGGATGTACTGTATAGGTGAAGAGAGGAATACTAAGATCTGAATAAGTGTTAAAATTCAAAGTCTGAAAATTGCTGAGGGTATAATTGGGTTCAGGGAGATTGTGCTCAAGGAAAAAGAGTGAAAGCTGAATCGGGAGGCCCTTGGGGCCCTGAGTGTTTCAGGTTGAGGCATGACCAGGTGGGTAGTCCAGTGCAGGAAGAGAAAAGAAAAGTCCAGTGTATCTTTGAGGAGAGTAGCTCTAAGGATGAAGAGCCTCGTAGAGGCCATGTTGTGTGATTTTGCCCCTCAGGGGCCATTTGGTAATATTCCAAGATATAGTTGGTTGTCGCAGCTGAGCCAGGGGGTAATGCAGCATTTAGAGCAGTGGTTCTCAACCTTCCTCATGCTGCAGCCCTTTCATGCAGTTCCTCATGTTGTGATTACCCCCCACCCCCCCAAACAATGAAATGAAAATTTTTTCGTGTGTGTGTGTGTGTGTGTGTGTGTGTGTGTGGCATCAGTGCCTCTGGTGGTCGTGGGTGCTACCCAGTGCTGCTCCTGAGAGCCGCTGCTGGATTTGAACCACCACGCCTGCGGGCTGCAGTCCCGCACTCAACCACTTACGCCACCGGGGCTCAGCCCAAAATGAAATTATTTTCATTGCTACTTCATAACTGCAATTTTTCTACTGTTATGAATCAGGTAACCTCTGTGAAAGGGTTCTTTGACCCCCAAAGGGGTTGTGACCCACAAGTTGGGAACCGCTGCTCTAGTGGGTAGAAGCCCCGGGTGCTACTATACATACACCCTATAACACTCAGGATGGTTTCTCCACAAACTGTTATTTTTCTGCCCCAGCTATCGATAATAGTACTGAACAACCGAGAGTGAGAACCTTGTTCAGTCTTTTCCCCAAGACCGGTTGGTGGGGTCCACGCATGCTGGCGAGTGACTGTGAAACGGTGTGGTGGCGAGCTCTGGTCTCCTCTGACCCATCTCCTCCCCAGCCCCAAGACTGGGTGCCTCCACCCTCTGTCCTCTACCCTTTTCAGACATCAACCTAAACACCCTAATTTTCTGCTGGGATCAGTAATCCATTGCAAAGAAAGCACAGAACTTAGAGTCAATACTTCAGGTTATGGGAAATTAACAAGGTTCCACAAGTTAGGATCTTAAAACAGGAGCTAGTGTTTGGGCCACAGCAGCGTCTTTCTCTGGTTCTCAGCTTCTCAACAAGCCCTTGGTCGCTGCCTTGTCTTACGAGCTGGAGGTCTGCCCAGGGCTTTGCTGCCTGGTCTTAGGGCTGTGCTGCTTCTGGACTCTGCGTGGCGTGGCCTCTGCTGCCTCCCCCACTGCAGGCAGAGGAGGAGCTTGAGCACATCCTCTCGGGCCTCATCTTCCTTGAGAGCCCTGGTGTTCTCTATCCCAGCGTCTGAGATGCTTTGATGCTTTATTCTTTGAGCTTTTTTTTTTTTGGGGGGGGGGTGCCGGGGGGCATCACTGCCCTCCGGTGGTGGGAGTAGGAGGCCCAGCCTTTGCTCCTGTGGAGCCGGAATTGAACCTCCATCCCAGTGGGCCGCAGTCCCGCACACAACCACTACGCCACCAGGGATCAGCCCATATGCTTTATTCTTAAAGTCCGGGGAATGGTAAAACTGACTAATCCTTGAGTTACAATCCTCTACCCATATTTGCATGGTCCCACCCCATCATTTGTCAGGAGTTCCAGAGAAAGGGATAGAAGAGTCATATTAAATAGTTGTATTTCACCACAATTGTATACATTCCTCTTTGTGTTTGAAGATTACTTTGCTTCATGAGGAGAATGGATTTGATGGGAAGATGAGTAGGTCTGGAGCGTCCTGTTTTTAGAGGAGTTCAGGCAAGCACTGTAGTTTTGTGATTCCCAGTGGCTCCCTTTGATCTGAGGAGTCAAGTTCGGAAGAGCCGGGCGTTCCTTACCAGTGTCTTCTCTGTTCGTTTCCTCGCAGATGTTCCCTCTGGAGCCACGCTCGACTGTTGACGGTTTTCACACACTCTCTCTCTCATTGTGACTCCATCTGAACTACCTCCCCGCCCCTCTTCATCCCTCTCCATCCCACTGCACACTCCCAGGTCAGAAGCCGAGGCCCAGCTCCCCAACACCTCTCTCAGGGTAGCTTTTCTAATACACAGTATGCCATCCGGAGCCTGCCTTGCCCCCACAACTTTGGGTTGACCTAGTTTTGCATCTGTGACTTGGGTTTTGTGCACTTCATTTTGTTTTACATGTCTGTTTCTGAAACCACTCAACCACTCCAAAGTTAATTATGTCTTACGAGCCAGTACCGTATGAAGATGGTGCTTCGTAAAGCCCCTCAGTCGGGTGGCTGGTTGAACTGCGATGTTTTGAAACTCTCAGTCGCTCTGTCGATGTGTTTTGTGTTGGTCCCTTAGGTACGCAGACCTGGGTTGGTTGTGCCGTTTTACTTCTGAGCACACCCTCCTCTAAAGTGCCCTTCAGTAGCTCATGGGTTAAGCAAAATGTATTAAAGGCATGCAGTGAAACACAGAACAGTGATGAGCCCGTGAAATAGAAGCGTTCTAGAAAAGACCAGCTTGCGGTGCTTGTTACCAGGATAGGAGGGGCTTGCTCTCCAGGTGGTAGATACTTGTGACTTTTTGGTAGCGGGAAAAGTAGCATTGAATGTGGGTGTAATGAGTCCGGCCTGACCTATTTAAATGATGCCACTAAGAAGCACGTAGAGGGATATTTGTGCCAAGGAATATGACATGTAATTTGGGTGCAATACCAACTATGAGGAAAATGACGATTTGGTCACATACATTTCTGGGTAGGCATATGCATGCATATATGGGTAGGTACAGGTGTGCACAGATGAGGGTAAGTTAAAAAGTATCATTCCAAAAAAAGTATTGTTGCTACGAAATCATAGAAACCTTTGTCAAACAAAAATATCAGGATGTGAAGCGATTTTCAACACGTTCTCCATCCCAGTTCATATCTTCTAATGTAACGTTACTATCTCTTTGATCCTTTACTACAGAATTCTATAGTTTTAGATATATAATTGGACAAAATGCTAGTTTTGATATCCTTAAATTCATTCTTTCGACATGTTCTTTGAGTTTGGGGATGAAAAATAAGTTTGAGGGTGGATATTGGGGCTGTACCTGGGGGAAGGTCCCCCAACAGTATTCATGTGGGCCAATGCTTGCTGCACTCGGAGTCCAGGTCAATTGTGCTGGAAAGTGATTCCTTGTGCCACTTTGCTCATCTTTGTAGCTTTCAATTTTCTTAAAAGTTCTTCCTGGCTGAGTCCTGGTGGCATAGTGATAGTTTGCGGGACTGCAGCCCACAGGATTGACGGTTCAAATCTAGCTCTCCAGAAGCAAGGCTCTCCAGGAGTAAGGCTGGACTTGCTACTCCCACCAGGCCAGTGATGTCACAAAAAAAAAAAACCCAAAACAAAAAAAACTTCCTGGTACTTTCCTGTAATCTGTGCCCTTTAAACAGTCTCGGTAAACTTCTCAGTGAACATGTGTTACAGAAAGGACTTCTCTTTTGCCATTAACTGATTGCAGAGGCATAATGAAGCAAATTTTGTTTGGCATGCGTTTGTCAATGTAGGAGCTGGACCCTAGTAGCAGTACTTTGTGGTTTATCCTCATTTGAAGTATCTGTGTACACAGAGGTCTGCCTATGCACCCGCACACTTTCCTAGCGGATAGAGTTGCAGATACTTCTCAGGTTTAACCAGTTACCATGTCAGATTGATTTTCTGCCTCTGAAGGCTTAGGACTATAGACTCTTGGGATAACACTCTCAATTGCCTAATGTCCTTCACAAAGTTCATATTGTATATCCTTGGAAGATGAGTAGGATCTGGGCTCATAAAATCGTTCAACCAGCCATCTAAAATACAACTGTTGGTTTCTGTTTGGCACAAAAGAGAAAGAAGGAAACTGAAGCCTCTGAGGATAAAATGAAAAGGGCCGTCTACAGGATGTTGTAACCTAACATGAGTCATGGCCTCGTTTTCCTTGATCCCCGAAGAACTAGATGATGCCCAACTGCCACTACCAACCATTCTGGTCAGGGCCACGGTAGATGTTCCCTGAAAGAATGAGAGAAAAACATCGGACCACTTGACGCTAGAAGACTTCCTGAGACGATCACCCAGAGATACTCAAAACTTTGAGCCAAAACTATCCTCTGAGGTTCTCTTGGAGTGAAACAACAGCTTGAGATTGACCCATAAAACAATGGCCCATCCAACAATGCTGCAGCATTCCCCTGACAGGGCACTTTGAGAGGTTCGAACCGCCTTTAGAAGAGGACATACTGGTAGCAGATCTTGGCTGAACGCTGAGAATGCTAGAAATAGGTTTACCTGTGTTCTGTTGACTGCCAAGGCATTCGACTGTGTGGACCATAACGAATTCCAGGTAGACTTAGGAAAAATGGGAATTCAGAACACTTCATTGTGCTCATGCACTGTCCGAGGAGTCAGCCCTTAACACATCATCACGGGTCCGGTAGGTACAGTTGTACAGCAATAATAAAGATTAAAGTCATAGAAAATATGAGAGAGAGAGAAATACTGGAGTCAGACACATTTTATGGTAGTATGCGCACCTCTCGGACGACCAGATCTCAACAGCCGGGCCCATGCACATGGAGAAAGTTTACTGCTAACCCAGGTTTATATAAATGTCGGGATGTGGTTATAGGTGACCACATGTCACAAGATTTACAGTATTGTAAATCTTTATACAGTATTGTATACTTTATAAGTATTGTAAATAGTTATACAGTATTGGGGTCCCCCATGTGACAAGATGGGTGGAACTTCGATTCATGGCGGCAGCTTACCCTTGATTGCCCTTGGTCTGGAGACGGGCAGGGGAAGTGACCCAGTGTGCTAACGACAGGGAGTGAGTGCGGTCTTTGTGGGAGAGACAGTGGCATCTGGATGACTGGTGCCTTTTGAGAGACTATCTAAGCCACTGACCTCCCACCAAGAGGGAGCAAATAGCTTCTAATGTTTGGTTAATACTTTGGATTTGGGGAAAAGTCTTAATGTTGATCCCACAGTGTACGTGGATCAAGAGGCATCTGTGAGAACAGAATAAGGGAGTACTGCATAGGCATCAGGGGTGCACCCTCTCAGCATCCTTATCTGAAGAAGAATTTGGCATCAGAATGGCAGGGAGGCTCAGCAGCCTGTGGTCCATAAGTAACACGACCATGTTTGCTGAGAGTGAGGAGGACTTGAAGGTCAAGGATGCAGCCTTCAGTATAGATACCAACTCCCTGTCAAGAACCAAATTCCTTACAACCGGACCAAGAGGTAACATCATGATCAGTGGAGAAGAGGTTGATGTCGAGGATTCCACCTTGCGTTGATCCATGGCCAATGCGCTTGGAAGCAAGAGTCCAGAGATGAAGACGCATTGCAGTGAGCAGGTCTGTGTTCAAGACCTCTGTAGGAGTGATGAAAAGCAAGGGGGTTACGCTGAGGCCTGGTGTCAGGTGCCCTCTACGGGACAGCACCCCTGGGCTCCTTAATACGGAGCGTGTTTTTGTGGTTCAGCTCCGACTCAGGGTGAGCATATGTGCCACAGACGGAACACTGCCCGGTCCCGTGCCATCGTCACAGTGGTTCAGAGGAGGGAGGGGTCAGTGCTCTTGTCGAGGGTCATTTTTTTTTTTTTTTTTTTTTTTGGCATCACTGCTCTCCTGTGGTGGGAGTAGGAGGCCCAGCCCCACTGCTGGAGTTGGGCCGCAGTCCCACGCACAACCACTACGCCACCGGGGCTCAGCCCGAGGGTCTTTTTATAGCACGGTAGTTTACGGTGTTGCTGCAGGTCTCAGAGTTCCACTTCCAAAGTGACCGGCTTTGGAACGAATACATTGCAAGATTCTTTGTATGATACGCAATTCTGGTTCTCGTAGGAAAAACCCTGCAAGAGCAAGGAGTGACCCATAATGTGAAGGCCATGGTGCTTGAACTCAAGCAGTCTGAAGAAGATGCGAGAAGGAACTTGCAGGTGGAAGAGGAAGAGCAAAGTGAAGCTGAGCGGAAAGAGACAAAGATCCAGAGGACCAAGAGAGGGCTGGAAATCCTGGCTGAGAGAGGTACCCGGGCTCCCCCTGGCCAGTTTCAGTGTGCGATCAAAGGGGCCAGGGAGGCCTGCAGCTGGCAGTTGTGTTTTCTCAATTGAACCCCTCCCCCAACAGTTTGATGTTTAATGTCTCTAACACTGAGTGGTGAAGCTCCTTTTGTTCACTGCAGCTGAGATGGTGGTGGATCCGGAAACGACACCTTACTTAGACATAGCCAACCAGACCGGCAGATCGATCAAGATCCCTCCCTCAGAGAGAAAAGTAAGTACTCCCAGAAGCTCATGGTTGGTTCTTGTTTGCCAAACTGAGGCCGTTTCCTAGTTATTTTCCCTTGGGATGCGCTGAAGGATTCAGAAAGCTTTCTTGTGTGGAGGAACTGTGCCCTGTGGTCTGCAGGTGCACCTGGTGGTTCCCGGGGAGTTGCGGCAAATGCTGTGTGGTACTGCCCTCTGGCAGTGGTGGTGAACATGCCGTGGGGATGACTCCCTGCCTTCATGATAGCTGACCTTTGACATCGGGGTGATCTGGCTTAGCTTATTTCACTAGAGGGCCATGACCCCACGGGCTACAGCTGAACGGAAGCAACGGTGGGAAGTAGTCCATGGAAATTCTGACAGATGACTCCGACAGCTCCTCTCTTTCCCACTGTTCTCAAATCTGCACAGGCCGGACGTCGTTTCCTTTGTGAACGTATCTCCACAAGGGTCTTTGTGAAAGGGTTTGTACATTGTGGGTCCCGAGACCGGGTTTTGAGCCCAGGAGCTTCTTTTAATGAGTGAAGTACTCTAATGATTATGGATTAAGCCAACTTCCAAACATTCTGCTTTTAAAGCACAGCTTTGCGTAAACTCTACTGTATGAATCATTCTGTTTAAAATAGAGATTTAAAGTTTCAATAACAGAACTTTAGCTATAGCAGTGACAAATTGACTTTTTTTTAATATTGGTAATTCTTTGCCGACTACTATTTTATATTAAGTAATGACATTTAGATCTTTTTGGAAAACCTTTATAAGATGGAATTAGGGCTGAGCCCCGGTGGCGTAGTGGTTGTGCGCAGGACTGCGGCCCACTGGGATGGAGGTTCAATTTCAGCTCCACGGAGCAAAGGCTGGGCCTCCTACTCCCACCACCAGAGGGCAGTGATGCCAAAAAAAACAAAAGATGGAGTTATATGAAAATTTAAATGTAAGACAAATTACCTTAAGGTACTTTTGAATTGGCTCTTTTCCTTCTTTTTGAACTTAGCTGAAAATCTAGTGAGCAGATCAATTTTCCAGTCAACAATTCATAAACTTTTTGGTTTGCGTCATCTAGTGTAATCCGTGTAACGTGTAACAGCACGTATCCCACTTTCTTCCATGTTCCCTGTTTCCTCTTCTCCTTTCCTAACATTTCTGAGCCTTACCCTCCGGTGAACGCCACCCACCTCAGATGGTTCATTATTCTATGCTGTGCCTGCCTCCTTGGGGTTAATCGTCCGCTCACAGACCTGCTACTGGGCTGAAAACTGAGAAGGGGGTTGATTTATTTCCAGACGTGAAGGGATGACTAAGGGCTGTGGTCTCATCCCGTTTATCATAGAGAGTGGCTTATGATGCAGTACATTGAAAGATTCTTTTTTTGTGTGTGTGTCATCACTGCCCTCTGGTGGGAGTAGGAGGCCCAGCCTTGCTCCTGGAGAGCTGCTGCTGGATTTGAACTGCCAACCCAGTTGGCCGCAGTCCCGCACACAACCACTACGCCACCCGGGCTCAGCCCTGAAAGATTCTTTATATGATAAGCTTTTCTAATTTTTACAGAGCAAAGAGAGTCTCTGTCTGACCAATAAGTCTGGTCTTTTTGTATGATTTTGGGTTTTTGTCCACATATTTCTCCCACCTTCTCCAGAATCTTCTAGGGAAAGTGGTAGTGGTAGATGTCAGGGTTGTGAAGCCTGGTGGTGACGTGCGTGGCCCGTTGCTCTGCTGGTCTGATTGTTGCTACGCAGCTTCAGTTTTCTGCAGACTTATCAGTTGGCTCTTAGGGAATACTAAGAAATGTAGGGCAATGGGTATTCAGTAAATGGGTGAAGATGATGGGTCAGACTGGGAGTGACCACATCGCACAGTAAATCGATTTGTTTAATTATAGTTTATTAATTTTGGCTCTTTTATTTAGTTGTGATCTGCTTTTTGCTTTTCACTTTGTTAGATTTTAGAATTGATGTTCTTTTAATAGAATTTGTTTTGCTATAATTTAAAATTATTTCTTTTTAAATACCTATCTTTTTCTTAGGCCCTTATGTTAGCTATGGGATATCATGAGAAGGGCAGAGCTTTCCTGAAGAGAAAGGAATATGGAATAGCGTTGCCATGTCTGTTGGATGCCGACAAGTATTTCTGGTAGGAACTTTCTACTTGGCTAATACCAGTTTTCAGGAAGGTGGCCTCAACTTTATACTGTACTCTCCCTTCCCCCATACTGCACCCAAGATCATGGTTAATATGAAATAGTGGTTATGACCACATGGGGAATTGTTTCTAATTGATCTCTCCTCCCTGTAAAGAAAGGAATCTTATCGACATAGGTACTAAAGTTTTTAATAGCAAGCAGGTAGGATATTGTCTCTTTTGTGATGTATGTCTGTTATTACCTGAAGTAATAATTTAAAAATTCTTCATCATATTTTACCATCATTTATCGGTTTGGTATAGACATTGATGACCATTCTTCAAATCCATTATTTTAATAGAGGATGTAAAGGATGGTAATCTTTTATTTCTTTTTTTTTGTTTTTGTTTTTTTTGTTTGTTTGTTTGTTTGTTTTTGGGCATCACTGCTCTCCGGTGGTGGGAGTAGGAGGCCCAGCACCACTGCTGGAATTGAACCTCCGTCCCAGTGGGCCGCAGTCCCATGCACAACCACTACGCCACCGGGGCTCAGCCTGGTAATCTTTTATTTCTTATGCATTTCTTAGCTGTTTGGGTTTTTTTCTGTGAAGAAATAGTAGCCTTCACCAGCACTTTGGTTATGCTGAGGTACAAGTTACATGTGAGAACCAGGATACAATACGTGTTGCTCTTCTTCTTTTTAGAATAAGTGAAATGTTTCCTTAACATTCTCCAAAGATGGCAAATGAGATGTTTGGCTTTGTTGTAAGCACCGGTAGGAACTCAGGAATTTAACACATTTGATGTATTTTCAGCCTCGGTGCTTAAATTGCCCCCCATGGCCCACCCATGATTCGTGAGTCTCACCGACACAATCCTGGTGCTTTCTACTCTTTGCGACCTAAAGGTGCTGGAGCCTCCCCTTGAACATCCTCGCTCACACTGGGTATCTGAGGTGTCCTCAAGGATGTCTACTTCCTCTGAAGGGACAGTGGTATTGAGTTAGTATCATCCAGGCAGCTAAACATTTGAAATCATAGACTGATATTTGAAAATTGTCAAAAGTTCACAGTGTTCATATTATTTTGGTCATTTCCAAGATAATACTGTGCACTTCAAAAAATGAAGTCTAGGGCTGAGCCCCGGTGGCGTAGTGGTTGTGCGCGGGACTGCGGCCCACTGGGACGGAGGTTCAGTTCCAGCGTGGGGCTGGGCCTCCTGCTCCCACCACCGGAGAGCAATGATGCCCAAAAAAAGAAAAAAAAAAAAAGTCTAACAAGGGGAAGAAACTCAATATCAAAATCCCCAGGTGGACTTCAGCAATCATGTCTACTGCTCTCAGCGTTTTCAGCAGCTCTGACCAGCCATCCTGTCCTCAGCATGCTCCTCCTCCCTGCCAGGTGTACCATTGGTCGCAGGGCCACACACAACTCACAGCCTGTAGGAGTGCTTGTGGAGTTTAGTTAGGGAAGCCCTTGTCCTGGATGCAGTTGTAGGATCAGAGCAGCCTCTTCTCAGCTCTACCCCCAGGCAAGCCTCTGCCTTCCCTCAGCCCAGCCTCTTGGCATCTGTCCTGCTTGGGCAGGTGTCACAAAGCTCTGCAGCTCTGTCAGACCCGCAGCCTCCGCTCTCTGAGTTACGGAGCTCTGAGTTCCACCAAGCACCCATCTCTCAGCAAGCCACCTGCCCAGTGGTCTCAACGTTGTCTTGAAAACCCACCACTCTGCCTCTTCGTTCTGTTGCCGCTGCGGTGCTGGTGGTGGCGGCGGCAGCGCCTCCTCCTCGAAGTCTCTTCCCCATTTCTGGTGTCACAGCTCTCTGTCTCCTGGGTTCTCTGCCTAGAGATCCAAAGGACATGCTCCACTCTCGGCTCTTCTTTCTGGGTGGTCATGAAAGTCCTCCTTTGCAGGGTGCCAAATTATAACCTAATGGGATGGCAGCAGTGATCAATCCCCAAGTCGGGGTTCTTTATACTTCCATCCCACAAGGTTTCTGGACCTATTATGTGCTGTATTGGGCAAGCGGCCCTAGCCTTCCCTGTGTGGTCCTGCCCAGTCTCTTGGTGAGGGTGACAGAGACCGTGCCTAGAAGAGCCATATTAAGTAATTAACTGCACCACAGGTAAATACAATTGCATATGCTGGCTGTATGTGTCAGGTCCTTGGGTCTGTAGGGGAACAAATTCCAACTTGAGGTAACTTAAGTCAAAAGGAAATTGATTGTCACAGATATTTGGGAGGAGAGGGCAGTGCTGGGGTAATTCCAGCCCAGGCTCTGCTGCTTCTGGCGGGGCTCAGTACAGAGCAAAAGTTGCACGTGATGCCAATGGCGAGTCTTTGCGATCCAAATAAACTTCCATGCCCTTCCTAAACGGTTGCTAACTTTTCAATAGGAAACATTTTAAGTATGTATGAAAGTTGAGTCTTCTACAGTTATCGCGATGTGGCTGATCTCGGTTCATCTCTGAAGCTTTCCTCAAGTTTGTGCTCGGGAAGAGTCCGTGACATAACTTGTAGATCTCAGAGCCCCGAGTGAAAATAACTGTCTCTTCAGTTTATGGTACAAGGGAGGGTCATTGTATTAACCAAATCTACCCAAATGTGAAGCTATGTTTCTAAATCTTCCTGAAAGGATTCAAATGACGTAGTTCCCTTCATCAACCCCAGGGACCTCTGTTTTAGAGCAGGCAGTCTTTGAAGAAGAGTTCCAGTCATTTGCAAAAAAGCTGGCCACGCTAACTGCAACCCCTGCTCTTGCTTTCCTCCTTGCCAGCGAGTGCTGCCGAGAACTCCTGGACACCGTGGATAACTACGCAGTGCTCCAGCTGGACATAGTCTGGTGCTACTTCCGCCTGGAGCAGCTGGAATGCCTTGATGATGCCGAAAAAAAATTAAACTTGGCTCAGAAGTGCTTTAAAAATTGCTATGGAGAAAATCATCAGAGACTGGTCCACATAAAAGTATGCTAATGTAATTTATTTTGTGTATTGTTGTGTCCTCATCCAGAATTTGTACTTAACTCCTCTTAAAAGATTTATACTGCTGTCAAAAGGCACTTTTTAAAAAGTATATGCACTGTGTTCTTTTAAAGCTACATTTTCAAAGTGATTTCAGTGTTTTACAAATCTAGCCGTTGTTTTAGTCAGTGTAATGTCTAGTCCACAACAATATCTTCTCATAAAAAGGATTCCCTTGGTGGATACCTTCCATCAGGGGGAGCTGCTGACCTATGCTGTTCTGTAGAGTCTGATGGAAGATTTACACAGACACCCTGACCAGTGTCCATTCACATGAGCAAGTCACAGCTTAAGAGCAGTGATTGGAGTGAGGGTTTTTCTAAGGTGATTGCAAGAAGCCCCTAGAATTCTGCTTGCATAAGATGATTTGGGTGTTGAGTGCGTTCTCAGATGATCAGAGGGACACTGTCCTGAATGTCCGTCTGAGGACGGGTGTTCGGATACAGGTTCTTCTCCAGGTGGTGCAGGACATGTCATTGTGCTCGGATACCCTCGTTTCTGCCTGAATAATAGTGACTGTATAAAAATCTTAGAAATTCTTTTGCTTATGTGGAATTAAAGGAACTTAGAATTATAATTATAATACTGTAGTTAAAAAAATAAAAAAAAATAAAAAATAATAATACTGTAGTTCAAAATATGACCATTCTCCTTTTCTTTTTTCCTAATAATTTTAGGGAAATTGTGGCAAAGAGAAAGTATTGTTCTTAAGGCTTTACTTGCTTCAGGGTATCCGAAACTATCACAGTGGCAATGGTGAAGAGGCTCGAGAATATCTCAACCAGGTAAGGAAAGCGAGCACTCCAGAGTCTCTCTCTCTCTCTCACCCGCTCTTCACGGTCAGTTCCCTGAAGTGTTGTATAGTCTCGGGAACAGTTTGTGCTCCAATTGATTCACAATAAAATACTTATTAAAAAAGAAAGGAGACGAATTGGGGAAAAACTTAGGAGAAGCTTCTCTCTCTCTCCTCTTTTTCTCCTCCCCCCCCCCTTTCCTCTCTTAAACGATAAGTAAAAAAGATACAGGAAAGATGCTTTTATAAAGTAACCTCAAGTCTCAGCCACATTCATTGGTAAGAGTCACTTCTGTCCTCTCTGAAAGAGGCGAGCAGGCCAGTGTGCAGAGGGGAGAGTGCCCTGGGCAGCCTCTTCAGAGAGAGGCTGTGCCACCCCATTCAACTGCAGCAGATGCCCAGGGGACATTCCGGGAGTTTTCTTACAATAAAGAAGTGGCTCGTGGACACCAGTCCCTTCCATGACATGCAGCCCATAGTTTCATACTGCGCCATGTAACAGGAGCCCAGCTGGCATAGTGGCCGTGCCTTGTCCTACCCTCTGGCTATCTTCAAGGTCAGCCTTTCGAAGCCACCAGTCGCTCTGTCGCTTGCTTTCTGACCCTGTAGAGAGTTCCAGACTTGGGAACTCACAGGGACAGTTCTTCCCTGTCCTTTAGGGTCTCGGTGGGTCTGTATGGGGGTTAGGGAGGATGGCACGGCACGAGCAGTGCGACTATTGTGCATAACCTGACAGCACTGCGCAGCAGCTAAGGGTAGAAGTCTGGAGGTGGAGAGAGCCTTCGCAACGCTGCCATACGGGTCTTACAGTCGGGAGCACCGAGAGCGCTGTCTGCCTCGTGTGTACTAGTTGGCTCTCTCTAGCGTCCGGTACACGGTCATTCACCTGGGGGCAATCGAAGTTCTCTCCGGCTTATTGTCAGTGGTGTACACTTCTTCCATTTCCCCTGTTGCAGGCACGCCAGCTCTTCAGAGAACTCTACATTGACCCGTCCAAAGTCCACAGCTTGCTACAGCTGGGCTTTACAGCGCAGGAGGCCCGGCTGGGCCTGAGAGCCTGTGAGGGGAACGTGGATCACGCGGCTGCTCACATCACCAGCCGCAGAGAGGTACTGAGGTCCCGCTGCCCTGCCCTGCCCTGCCCTGTCCAGCCCAGGCTCCGCCCACCTGGTGCATCGTGGCTCAGGACGCTTGAGGACGTCAGATTTTCTTTTCTGAGATGACTTACCTCTCTGGGATATGCAAAATCAGAAAAAGATCATTTCTCTAGTCAGAAATAACAAGGGATTCTCGACCACTAGCATGGGAAGTCAGTCAAGAGAAGCTCTTACCTTTCTTCTTGTAGAGAACTTAGTTTTATTCTACTGTGGCAGCAGGTAGCTCCTTGGTGTGGTTGTGTACATAATAGATCTCTCTCTTTTATCTTTTAATCACGATGTGTTCTGAGAACCATTTAAAGGGGCCTGATGTTTTCACAAGAACGTTGTTATAATTTAGGATTAAATTCTTGCCTAGAGATGAGTCAGCAGAGGAACAATTAGCGTAATACAATGAAAACAGGGATCAAACATAAGATCATTTCAAACAACTAGAAGCAACATTAAAAATCAGTAAAACTTAAGAGTTTTGGAGAGGAAGGAGCAAACCTACCAGGCCATTTTTACCACGAAGAAACAGAGGTCCCGAGGGAAAGGCGGGACATTTAGGTGTGGAGCATCTCTGTGTGTGTGTGTGTGTGTGTGTGTGTGTGTGTGTGTGTCTGTCTGTCTGTCACATGTGTTAAAAGTTGGAAGCAGGGCTGAGCCCCGGTGGCGTAGTGGTTGTGCGCAGGACGCAGCCCACTGGGTTATAGGTTCAAGTCCAGCAGCAAGGCTGGGCCTCCTACTCCCACCACCAGAGGGCAGTGATACCCCAAAAACAAACAAACAAAAAAGTTGGAAGCAGGTTTTCTCACAGGTCTCATCTAGCTGTAAACTCCAGCACAGACGTCTCGGGTGTGTTCTGTAATCATGTGGTCTCTGCTTTCTGGTCAGGGCGCCCAGTATAACCCTAAAGGGAACCCCCAGCCTGGCCTGGGGTGTGTCAGGGGCAGTGTGCTGGGCGGGCAGAGAGCATCCCCAAGCATCTTTGCGTCCTCTGCCTGTGTCAATTCCCTGTGTCCTTGGAGCTTGCTCTAGAAGTCATTAAGTAGCAGGCAAAGGCAAAGACTTCAGAAAACTAAATTCTGTTTGCGTTTGACCTAGTGTGATTCAGTACTAATCGACAAGCAGCCATTGCTGATTCTGGTACCTGTTACTGGACGGGAGCAGTTTATAAGATCCTTTTAACATGGAAAGCCGACATCTTGAAAGAGAGCGCTTGAAAATCTCATCACTCCTTACGTGTGTGGAGTGCTTCACAAGACATTATCACAGTCATGATGTTCAGTTCTGCCTCTGGCCAGCTGTGAGGCCACTGGCATCAGTCATTTTCAGCTTGTAGAGAACGAACACTGTGGCTCAGAGATGGCCTTTTCTGGGATTATGAGTGAAAGTCAAGATCTGAATGAAAACCTAGGTGTTCTTGTGCACTCTCCCTCTCCCACTTGAGGAGAAGATTTGATTCATTGTTACAAGTGAAGGGCCAAAGTTACCACTTCACTTCCATAACTTTGGAAGGGAAAGTTTTATTACGTCAAAAGTAGGGTCAGAGCCTACTTAAAAATGCCTCATATGCTACAGCTGGGCTCGGCCCGTGTTCGCTCCAGGAGTCGGCGGCTTTTGGTTGAAAGCAACAGATGTCCAGTTCAAACTGGCTTACAGAAAAGGAAGGAAGTCAAGAAGGTGTCAGGAGGGGGCTTCGGTGTCCGGATGGACTCGGGAGCTTCCCAGTGCTGGGAGCAGGTGGCTCGGTCTCCTGTCTGTTCCCTATGGTCCCACTGCTCCTGGTCACACCAGGCCAGGGACATACTGTGACTCAGAAGCCCCAGGGAAGAACCCACTCACTGGCCAGGATCGCACTGCGGTCTTTCTCATCAGCAGAGCCCAGTCGGCCCTCTGGAGCCGGCCACATGTCCGAGCCGTGGGGGTGGGGGACTGAGTAATTGTCGGCAAAGGAGGCAAAGCTGCCGCCTGTGTGTGTGTGTGTGTGTGTGTGTGTGTGTGTGTGTGTGTGTGTGCTTAACCACTTTCTTCATGCCCCACGGGCCGCTTTCTCCTCTGGTGGAAGAAGGTGAGCCTGGTCCGTGGTGCCGACCTCTTGCCTAGAAACAGGAGTCCGGTGGGAGGTGGTGCGGCATCCTGCCTGAGAGGCTTTTGGGGTAATTTCAGCCTCCGGTGGCCATGAGCCCTGCCCTCGGGGCCTCATTCTCTCCCACGGCCATCAGTACCCCACTCGGTCACTCGATAGGTCAGTGTTATTTTTACACTTCCATTTTGAAGGGGAAAACTACAAAGTCATTCCCTCAGCCTGCGTGTCCACATGATGGCGGTGAACCTGGCCAAGATAGCATCACAGCTTGGGTGATTAAAGGAAAGGTGTTCTTTGAGGGCTCAGCTTGGTATGGGCTTTGTGTTGGGGCCTGCCTGAACCCTCTGTGACCAGGCGGCCTCCCTCTGTTTGCTGCCAGGCCTCTGCCTTGCCCTCGGGAAAGGGAGGAAATGGTGATGGAAAGCACAGCCTGGAGCAGTCGTTTATCTTGGGGCCTCTGTGTGAGTCACTGCATAAGAGGTGGCGCAATGAGGGAGCCGGCCTGCGGGAAGGGGCTCCAGCAGGGTGGGGTTCTGGTGTCCCCAGCAGAGAGTGCGGAGGGTGCCAGAGGAAGGAGAATCTAGTGTCAGAATCAAGAAGTATGGAGGGTGACGGTAGGACCAGGTGGATGAGATGGCAGATTCTGTGCAAAGGCAGGAGACCAGGGTGGGAGAGACTCGCTACTCAGGGACCAAGGACTCGTGGGGCGAGGTGTGGCGAGGAAAGGGTGATTGTAGCCCAGGTGAGAAGAACCGGGCGGTTCTGGTGCCCTGGACTCAACCCTTTAGGCTTTTTTGTTTTAAACAGGAAATTGCAAACTAAGCTATTTTAATCCTGCAGGTGTTTCCAGCTGCCTCGTGGTGGGCAGTGGTGGAGTTTCTGGGTCCTCCTTGTCCTGAGGGAGGAGCCCGTGTTCTTCAGGGAGCTTGAGACTAGCTTGGGCCTTGAAGACAGGAGACACCAGCAAGCAGTAACTGCATCAGAGGGAAAGGCGGCTGCTTCCCAGCTTCTGCCCCTGTGGTGGGCTCTTCTCCTCTGGGGCCTGCAGACGAAGGACTGAGCAACCACCCCTGGGGGCAGAAGCCCTCACACCACTTCCTTCTGCCCTGGCTGGCTTCTTAACTTCTGAACTACTATCCTCATTTGCAGAATGATAATGTTGGGTTAAATATCTGGTTTTCAAACTTAAAAAAAAAAATTGTTTTAAATAGCAGCCCTTTCTCTGCAATGCTCCAGATTCACAAAACGAAATTGAAAACTTTTCTGATAGGGGCTGGGTAGGAGCAGAAAGAGACCAGGACGCCTGCCTCCTCCTTCAGACTCCTGCAGCTTTCCGGGTACCCGAGGCCCAGTGTTGAGAACCAGGTCCCAGCTGCTCTCTAATGCCAGCTTCCTTTTACCGTTTCATGGATTTAACCTAGAATATCAGGCCCTCCTCAAACTTTCTCCACTCCAGCAAATGTCACCAGGGCCCCACTCACTAAGTCTCCATTTCAGCAAGACCTTAGGGAGCGAATGAGAGGCGGCGGAGGCCTCCTGCCTTTTTTACCCACCCCTCCAAGGTGGTCTGCCCGTTTCTGCCTGCAGTCAGTGAGTAGGGGACTTGCAGCGTTCCCAGTGAGAGTGAGAGTTTTGCCACCCCCGCCTTTCCCTAGATGGAAGTCCCTGGCTACACTGGTGGGCCCATGTGAGGCTCTGTGGCGACCTCTCCCTAGGAGGGGACAGATCCGGAAGGCGCAGACTTCTCCTGGTTTGTTCTTGGCTTTGCCGGGCAACCCTGGACCCCTCCAACGTAGCAGTGAGCAGGCTTCCTGTGAAATCCCCATCCATCCCTCAGTGTGACTTTGCTGTGCTCCTATAGGAATTGGCCCAGATACGGAGAGAAGAGAAAGAGAAGAAAAGACGCCGGCTGGAGGACATCAACTCTCTGAAAGACATGGGCTACTCCATACAGGCGGCCAGGCAGGCCCTTCGCCAGGCCGGGGGGGACATGGATATAGCCCTCAAGGTACGCTCTGCCCCCTCTCAGGCCAGCACACCCCTGCTGTGCACCCCTGCTGCTTTTCTGTGGAGGACCCTTCGGGGGCTTCATTCTTCATTCCTGTGTTGCACTAAGCATCTGTCCTCTCACTGAACGACAGAGCCAGAGAGGCAGGCCCCCACGGCTCAGGGACGTGACACCCCTCCACGACTCGATGGAGCCCACAGGCACGGCTTTCCATCAGACTCGTTAGCAGCCCAAAGCTGAGCATTAGCCTATACTCAAGTTGGGAGAACAGGCATTAAAGTTTTAGTCTTTGGGCTGAGCCCCGGTGGCATAGTGGTTGTGCACGGGACTGCGGCCCACTGGGACGGAGGTTCAATTCCAGCAGTGGGGCTGGGCCTCCTCCTCCCACCACCAGGAGCAGTGATGCCTAAAAAAAAAAGTTTAGTCTTTTTTTGGGGGCTTAGGGGGGAAATGGATACTGCCCTCTGGTGGTCGTGGGAGCTACCCAGCACTGCTCCTGAGAGCCGCCGCTGGATTTGAACCGCCAAGCCCGCGGGCCACAGTCCCACACTCAACCACTTACGCCACCGGGGCTCAGCCTCCAATTTTAGTATTTTTTAAATAGTTTTTCAGTTAAAATTTTTGTTTGACATAAAGTGGTTGAGTGCGGGACTACGACCCACGGGCTTGGCTGTTCAAATCCAGCGGCGGCTGTCCAGGAGCAAGGCTGGGTTGCTCCCATGACCACCAGAGGACAGTGATGCCCCCCCCCCCCAAAAAAAAAAAAAAAAGGCATCACTCCCCTCAGGTGGTGGGAGTAGGAGAAAAAAATCCTTCTTAAAAGGAAACTTCTTTACAGTCCTTAGAAGTGACGAGATTGTTGGGGTCTGGGATCTAGAGTCATAGTCAAGTTCCCTGCCTCCATGTCCACGTTTTGCCCCACAAGCATGCACTGTACGGAGTCTGAGCTGCGTGAAGCGGAGGCCGCCTGCCCTGGATATGTGCAGGCAGATGGGCCAGAGCAGTTGGCAAAGCCGCGGGTGAGCGTGTGGTGGAAGGGCAAGGCAAGTCTCTGGGAGGCTGGGGCTGAAGCTGGAGCGTTCGCAAGGCAACAGAGTGCGGAGAGGGCGGGTAGATGCAGTGCGCGGGGGAGAGCGGAGGGTAGAGGCACTGGAGACGCTCTTCAGAGTCGCACCGGGAAGCCCGTGCAGGATCAGACGTGCGGCTGGCAGCAGAGTGGCCGTGCCTTGTTTACTCAGGAGTTAGTTCGCACCCTCTCCGGCTGGGTCTGTGTAGTGGCAGACCTCCACAGAAGGCCCTTGGAACCGGTTTCTTACATTAACCGACAGATATTTGAGCGCTCACATATGAACCTCTTCACTCCCAACACCGTTTCTCCTCCTACACATTGGTTTTCTGGTGAGGCCCTGTTGTCACGTGATTGTTACCAAGGCCATAGTGTACCCAGGGGCTGGTCCATCCTGCAGCGCTGATACAGATGTCCCATGTCCGCCATGACGCTGGCAGGTTGGGTCCCTTCACTGCTGTTAGGATGCCCTGTGCCCCTGCTTTTCAGATATATTTTTTGAATGAAAGTTTTTAAGTTTAATATCCAGCTTTATTTCTTGTGTGGGAAAAGTATAGTACAAGTAGGGAATTCTGAATGTCTGGCGGGAAAGGTAGGACTCAAAACTGATTTTGTGGGACATAAAGAAATGCTAATGATCCAGCCAGTGCAGAAGAGTCTATTGCCAGCAAGGACAGTCTTCACTCGGGTTCTCTGCCGTGCAGGGCAGCTGTTGTGTGACAGGCCCTCTGCCCGACAGCCCTCCCTTAGGAGGGAGCCTCGCTGGGCCACCCTGCTCTCCATCGCACTGACTCCTGGCCCAGGGCCCGAGGGCTGCTTCCTCTGGAGAAGCCGCCCCTGGTCTCCATGTGGTTCCTTTCGCAGAAAGCCTTTCCAGCAGTAGCCTCTGTGGCCCCACCGGGTCAGGTGTCCCTTCCCCTGCTTCCAGGGCATCCTTTGCAGAGTCCTCACCAGACGGCTCGTCCTGCTCCCTGACCAAGGACAGGACCTGCACCTGCATATGCCCAGCGTCCCATAGGGACAGCCTCGGCAACCCATAACCGATGTGTTCTCTGTGGTTTTAGATTCTTGTCAGTAATCCTCAGATGTGGTTAAGTGATTCAGATCCTGAAACCAGCAGCTCTCGGGAAAGTCCTTCTGAGGAAAACATTCACCAAGTAAGTGGGCGCCTGCTGGATTGCTGAGGGCGGTGCGGTGAGCGCAGGGCCAGGGCGGCGTGGCCCTGCAGAACCAGCCACCACACATGGGCGAGCGCGGGGGGCTTCTCCTCCCTTTATGCACAGCTTTGTGACAGCCACGGCTGCCTGTGACCTGAAAGAAGGGCCCTGTCTTTCTGGAACACTGTCCAAATTTATGCCCCGAATGTACATGTCCGCGCTCCCCACTAATACTCGCGGCGACTCCCCGAGGGGGGGTGGGGGTGGGTCATGACCGCAGCTCTCCAACAGTGTTCCCTGGGGCCGGGTCCTCTGCAGCCATGTCCTCTTGGGCGCCCGTCCCATGCTGAAGAGGGGTGTGTGCAGGAGGACAGGCAGGGCTGTGCACGGGACGCCGCGGGCCCAGCTGTCCCAGGGACTGAGGTGTATCTCCCACCCCACCTGGTTAGCTGGTGTACATGGGCTTTGAGGCAGTGGTTGCTGAAGCGGCGCTGAGAGTGTTCCGGGGAAACGTGCAGCTGGCCGCACAGACCCTGGCACACAACGGAGGCGCTCTGCCCCGGGACCTGCAGCTCTCGGCCGAAGACTCCTCCTCCACGCCCTCCACGTCACCTTCTGGGTCTGCAGGTGGGTCTGGGGTCTCTGAATCCTGCCAGGAGTGGGGGGCAGTGTTCCGGTGAAGTCAGAGACTGACCGACACACCCGCAAGGGGACTCGGCCACATCTGGGGCTACAGACAGGGCGGGCCCGCAGGCAGCAGTCAGTCTGTGGTTTTCCCTTTCCCTGCTTCCCCTCTTCCCCAACTCAAGTCTTACGATACTTCCTTGTAGGTACTTCTTCTAGTGCCTCGACAGACGAAGATATGGAGACCGAGGCAGTCAATGAGATACTGGAAGATATTCCAGAACACGAAGAAGATTATCTGGACTCAACTCTGGAAGATGAGGAGATTATTATTGCAGAGTACTTATCCTATGTAGAAAATATAAAGTCTGCTGCAAAGAAAAACTAAATATTGAATAGAAATAAGTATTTCATTTCGGTTTATAAATTCTGTTATAATGAACAGTCTAAGCAGGCTTTCTTTTTCATTTTTTTTAATCTGATTTTGCTGCAACCTTGATTCCTGTTTGGAGGTGGGGCGTGCAGGGAACCAGCAGTCGGGGAGTCTAAGGGCCGGGAGACTGGGTAGTGGGGGGCAGAGCTTCCTCTGGCTGGACTCTTGCCAGCCCTTCACTCCATGCTCCCTTGGTGCCTTCGAGCCGGGGCTGGGTCCAGCAGTCCCTGGGGAAGGTCTCCAGAAACAGAATGGAAGGCGTCCTGCCCCTGGCCTTGCGGCCGTGCTGTACCTTCCCTGCGGCCGTCTTTGGTCAGCCTCCAGCTCCTGTTCCTAAACTCTGCTCGGAGACCTCAACCACTCCACCCACCTGAAACACCAATGTGTTCTGCCTAGTGATAATAAAATATGCACTTGAAATTAAAGGTTGAAATCGGAATTTGTACATAGTCAAAGCTTGTTAAAATAACGATCTCTTCTGGAATGGGAAAGTCGTCCGGGTAAGTCCCTCGGGGACTTGTGGGATTGGCTGATTGTAACTTCTCACGGTGTCCTTGAAGGTTCACGCTGCTGTTAGAGTTCCCATCCAACAGTGTGTACGCACACCGCCCCATCACATCCTGCAAAAGAACTCCTGGAAACAGCCAGATGGTGGCGACACTCTGTAAACACTCGCCAGGATTTTGATGTACGTATTTTCTCTGGAGTGTGTTTGATGTAGGATATGGCTCTGGCTGTTTTACAGAAGATGATTTCTTGTGTGTGTGTGTGTGTGTGTGTTTGTGTTGCTTTTTTTGTTGCTGTTTTGTTTTAGGCTTCACTGCCCTCTGGTGGTGGGAGTAGGAGGCCCAGCCTTGCTGCTGGATTTGAACCTCCAACCCAGTGGGCCGCAGTCCTGCGCACAACCACTACGCCACCGGGGCTCAGCCCAGAAGATGATTTCTACGGGGTTTGGTTAGCCTTTCAGGGTACATGTCTGTGTTGTCAATGCCATACCCTTCCCTAGTAGAGGTGTGGGAAATGTAATTCACTCCAACCCCCAGGCCTTGCTGCCAGCAACCCAAGCAAGGTTCCTAACTTTTCAAAGGCCACTGGAAGGAAGGGCCTAGGGTTGAGGGCATAGTGTGTCAGAAAAGGCTGAGAGAATTCAGCTTCCATAACAAACACTTGGCTACCTAAAGCATTTTTGGTCTTGAGAATATACACAGAAGAATATGCACCACTTCAACCACTGCGTAGCAAGTTAGTGACCCTGATTACATCCTTGAAGTGGTGCAAACATCCCCAGCCTCCCTGAGTGCTTCCCCTCTCAGGCATGCGCCCACTGCCCCCACAGCTCCTATCTAAGCCTTTGGTTCCATAGAGATTGGTCTTCAAAGAGTACAGTGCTCAACGTGGAGATTCTTCTCCAGTTGTGCAAAATTCTGACTCATTTGTAAGACTGATTCAAAGAATGCTTTGGGTTAAAAGGTTTAAAAATTTCACAGGGCGGGTTGAGCCCCGGTGGCGTAGTGGTTGTGCGCGGGACTGCGGCCCACTGGGACGGAGGTTCAATTCCAGCAGTGGGGCTGGGCCTCCTACTCCCACCACCGGAGAGCAGTGATGCCCCCCCCCCCAAAAAAAAAAATTGGGCAATTATTAAGAGGTCCATTCCAGTCTCATGGCTCCAGGTGTATAGTGGTGAGACTGAAAATCTGTTCTGATTTCCTCCCTTTGATCTGGATGACTCTTCTGTAAAATCTTTGAACAGAATGCTGACTCACATCCCATCCAGCTTGGGCCTCGCCGTGGCAAAGGAGGCAGTAGCTCCTGGAGGCAGCTGTACCCGAGGCTCCCTTGCCCCTTGCTCCAGGCACATAGAGGCCAATCGTACCTTGGGTAGGGCTAGCTATTTGCAAGCTCTCTTAAAATACTTTTTAAACTTTCTGTTCATTCATGACTTGGTTGTTTACATATGGGATCATTCTTGAATTCATCAACCTGTCAACCCCCTCCCCAATAGCCTACCCTCTCCTACCTTTCCCTCTTTTTGCCTGCCCCCTCCTGTATGCCATCGTCTCGCCCTTCACCCCACTTAACATATGTCTCCCCTCTCCCCACCCATGAGAGTCAGTTTCTTGACACACTGACCTGTAAATCCATCCACGCCTTAAGGCATTAGTTTCCATCGTCCGTCTTTATCAGCGTCTGTCTGTACAGGTTTATCCACTCTCGAGCCCACGGCACGTAGATTGCTTCCATCTTCTCACTGGCACCCAACTATGAGGTAGACCAGAGCACTAGACACCTTGTTAGCGAAGTTAACTGTGCCCTCTGGGAAGTCATGACCCTGGACCTCCAGACTAAGGAGCCAAATCCCATGAGATATTAGTACATAGCTTCTGCAGCTAATGGTTTTTTGTCTGTTGGGGGCAAAGGGTGGGGGGTTGGTGAGGGAAATGTCAAATATATCTCATGACTTTAGGCAATTCTGTGTTTTACAGGTGTCTAGGTTTCTTAATGGGCTATTGTAATAATAACCTGTGTGGCGCTCTCTCTAATGCAATTTTTCCATCACTGTAATTTCAAAAACCACTGCTTCATATGCAGTTACACCCTCCTCACCTTTCTCTCCCCTTGTTAATCACATTTGCCTTTTCTTGTCTTTTTATATTGAGATCATACAATATTTGTACTTTTGTGATCAACTTCTTTCACTCTGTAACGTACGTGATGTGCCGTCTGCACTATGCCGTGTATAAATGCTTCGTCTTCTCCTGCTGGCTGAGTAGTCGTTTGTCGTCTACCTGGGCCACATACCTTTTTCGATAGACCGTCTTATGTGGGGGGGGGGGGCCCTCTTACAACTCTTGGTACAGCCTAATTGGATTGAACCGCCATGCCCGCGGCTGCAGTGCCGCATTCAACTATTACGCCACTAGGGCTCAGCCCTGTGTGTGCTTTTAAAAAGGCCTCATCTCCCCTCAGTAGCAAAGAGGCTTTCTTGGGGTTTAAGGGGCCCCTGCAGCAGGACAAGGCTCAAGCTGGTGACCATCGGAGCTGGGAGTGTCCTTGGGGACAGGGCTTGAGGGCAGGGGTCCCTGGGTACAGGAGGTGGGGGGGGGGTTCCATCCCCAGGGGAATTCTTTAGGTTGAATGCATCTGGGTCTTTGCAAGAAGTCACCCATCAGGTAGGTGGCTGCAGCCGCTTTGTTAAAAGCCCCCTCCGTATCCAGGAGACGTGGAAGGAAACCACGGGAAAGCGTCCACGTCTGATCCAGTGTCCCGACTCCTCTCCGCTGCGGGGTAGGGTGGGCGCTCAGGTCGGCACAGGTCTGGGCACCTCCTCCGCGCAGCCCACCCGGTTGTGGAAGCGCCGCGCGCAGCTGGCCTTGGGGAGCCCGCGCACGTCCCACAGGCGCAGCGAGCCGTCGTGCGAGGCCGTGTAGAGCACCTGCCCGTGCACCTGCCGGGTGGAGGGTGCCGGGCTGGGGCTCCACCCTCGGCCCCCAAGGGCCTTCCCCGCCCGAAGGGGACCCCGAACCCCTCACCTTCGCATCCCACCCCCATCCTCCCCACCCGCCCCATACAGCCTAGGGCAGAAGTTCTCAACCCTAGGGTCGAACGACCCTTTCACAGGGGTGGCCGGATTCATGACAGCACAATGACAGGGGTGAAGTAGCAACGAAGAGAATGTGATGCTTGGGGGGGCGGGGGGGTCACTAACGAACTGTCCAGAGGGTTGCGGGATGAGGAAGGTGGAGAATCACTGCCCGAAGAGAACGGGTGCTGGTCACCACCTCGCTGCTACGATGCCAGGGTGCGGGCCCCGATGGCTCCATCCCCGACCGCGGGAGCCTACCTGGATGCAGTTGATGATGAAGCCGTGGCCCCGAAACACCCTTTGCAGCGCCCCAGACTGGGCGTCGAAGGCGCGGGCGCGGGCGTCCCCACTGCCGGTAAACACTGTGGACACAGGGCAAGCTCAGGGCACTCCACCAAGAAGACCCACCTGCCCCTCCAGACACCCCCAAGCGCTGGGCCCCTCGCTGGGGGTGGGTCCCACGCCTGCCTTCCTCAGTCGGAGGGCCAAGCCCCTTCCTCCCCGTCCCCCCTACGTAGTGGGTTCATCCCACCTCCCTAGTCTGAGGGAGCTGCCCTTGACAATACAGGTGGTCTGAGCCTTTTCTCCAAGCCTGGGTCAGTCTGCACTGCCTCCCCACACCCCTCCCCCAGGTGTCCATCCCTGCCAAAGACCTCCACTCAGGTGCCAGTAACTTTCCTAGGCCCTGGAGCCACTTCCCTCCCCTTCCTCCCGGGCATCCTGCCTCCCAGAGGACTCTAACCCCAAAGGCAGGCAGGCTACTGAAGAGGTGCAGCTCCTCAGCCTTCAACTTGACCCTGACACAAAACCCCGATCCTCCCGGGGCCCTGCTGTGGGATCACCCCTGAACAGAGGCCCCATAGAGCTTTTTCTCCCCTCCCCTCTGGGCTGGTGCCCGGTTGGGAGTTTTACTTCAGCAGCATCATCTAGTCCAGCTATTCTCAGACTGTACATGAACGGCACGGGGGCCGGGACTCCCCCCCAGCATAGCGGATTCGGGATGGGAGCTGGCCCTTCTAACCAGTCCGGCTGGAGCCCAGGGGTGGGTACCAGCTGGGAGCCTAACTTCAAGGACAACAGTTCAAAACCACCGGCTGCTTCAAGGGAGAAAGAGGAGGCTTGTTGGAGTGCTCCCAGAAAGAGGACCCCTGTTGGAACACCCCCCCCCCCAGGAGGGGGGGGGCAGGTCTCCCCTGTCCTGTAAGGTTGCCTCTAGTCGGTGTCTCTTGGTGGTGGTGAATAAGCTTAGTTGGGGTGGGGGACTGCTAATCCAGGGAGCACCCCAAAATCTCCTGCAAGCCTGTTGTCTCAGGGTGCCTGCCCCCTGGGGACACTAGGAGCTAGGGTTTGACCGCTCTTTGGGCAGGGGGTTCCAGGAGGCCTGTGGGCGTGGGGGGGTGCAGGAGAAGGCACAGGGGCAGGAAGGATCCCAACAGCAGTCATGACCAGGGTGGCTCTGGGAAGTGGGGGGGGGGGGGGGGGCTTCCTGTAGAGGGCCTCAGGGAGCCCAGACCTCACAACTGTCCCACCTGGGGGAGGAGGGGGCTGCTCTTGGTGCTGACTCTCAGCCTGGCCTGCCCCCCACAGGCACAGGCCCCCTGGTGTGCGTAAAGGGCCCACAGCCCCTGGCTGACTTTCTTCCCTGCCCCTACCCCCAAGCCCGAGACTGCGGGGGAGGGGGGAGGGGGGTGGAGCTTCGGGAGCTGAGCCTGCTCCTCCCATGGCCCAGACCACACTCTGTTCACAGTGGGAAGTGGGCCAGAGTCCTTATGATGGCTTTAGCTGCCAGCGCAGTTCCAGCTGTGGCCAAGGACAGGGCCTGCAGGGGCTGCCTGCAGCGGAAGCCGCCCTGCCCCCTCCGGGCAGGAGCCCTCGGAGGGGCACATCCCTCCCAATGACAGGTCCTGGACCGGGAAGCTAAGCTGCCATCACACTCACAGGCTCTGGCAGGTGAAGAGGGAAAAAAATAACCTCGGGGTGTCAGACACCTCCATCTCGAGGGCACTTGAGGCTCTATTTTCAGAAACTCCCGCTCTAGCTTCAGCTAACACTTGTGCTGTGAAACCCAGGTCTCTTTCTCCGCAGTGGCCACTCTTCCGCCCCAGTCTCAGGGCTCCATTGTCCCGAGGGTGGGGGTGGGGGTCAGCCAGAGGCAGGGACACTCCTTGGGAGAGTGGGAAAGAGAGAACGTCTAGGGTAGACTTTGGGGAACTTGGGTGAGTCTGGGGCTACTTCCCCTGCAGGGTCTGCTCTCTGAGTTGGTCTGGGGCAAACAAGTGACTAGCCAGCCAGCTCTGATGTGCAGCAGCTTGTCTGCTTAACAATCCATTCTGCCCCAAACAGGCCTGCCCTTGATCCCCCCCCTGCAGCAGCCCCCACCCCCAAGGGCACTCTGGCTGGGAGGGAAGGGGAAGGGGAAGGGGAAGGGGAGAGAGAGAGAGAGAGAGAGAGAGAGAGAGAGAGAGAGAGGAGAGAGAGAGAGAGAGAGAGAGAGGCAGAAGGCTCTGCATATCCTTTATCCTCCCTACCTCCTCTTCATCTTGTCTCCCCAAACCTGGCCCCATGGGGCTGCAGCTCCAGCAGCTGACTGAATCACAAGGCTGCCTTGAATAGAAGAAACACGCCAAGATCGAGGAAGCACAAGTAATAAAGCTCACCTTGGCACCCGATGGCTTTGTGGGCCATCAATTATTCCCACCTGGACTGCCGGCCTCTGACATCCTCTCAGCGGAGAGAGAAGTCAATCCCATTGGCAAGGGAAAGCACTATGGTTGGGGCATTCTCTTGCCTTCACTCGAACCTAATTCCAAGGAGGGTGAAACTCAGGCCTTCCAGAAGGCTGACTGGATTCACTGGGTGTCACTGCCTCGGTCTGATCCTTAGACTCTGTCCTCCAGACGAGGCTCTCCTTGCCAGCTCTGAGCACTCAGGCCCTCCCCATGTTCTTGTGGACGCAGGTGGCATGCGCCCACCTCCTCAGCGGGTCCCCCTCTCCAACAGAACCAGGGCATGTGGAGAAGGCCTGGTTGCTGCCAAGGTTTGGGAGAGGGACCACGGGGTCTGCGTAGAAAGAGGCAGCCAGGCCCATGCAGGGCATCTGCAGAGGCCCCAGGAAGTGGAGGCCCAGGGGGTGGCTGTAGGGAGTGGGGGGGGGAAGGTCACTTACAGGTGCCAGCATGGTACTTGAGGGCGCTCACGCTGTGTCTGTGGGCCTTAAAGACATGCACGCACTCCCCCGTGTCTGCCAGCCAGCACTTGACCGTCCTGTCGGCGCTGCCAGAATACACATGCCGGTCCGCAAGCTGGGGAGGAGAAGGAATCAGCACCGACCACCCCAAAGTCAAGAGCCACGGCGTGACCCTGCCTGGGGTGACCCCTCCCACCCCCAGACTCGAGCCAGAAGGGTCATATGGGCCAGGAAAGCAAGAGACTGGGTAAGATGAGGCCTTGGTTCAAACTGGGATCTGGTTCAAACTGGCTAAGCTCCTAACCTCACCCTCAGCTTCTCCTCCAAGAAATCAGGACACCACCTTCAAGGAGGCCGGCACTGAACGTGCCCTCTGGGAACAGAGCATGACGCCTGAGTATAGCCCCTCCCATACTCATTGTTGTTTTAATCATGTTAGTGGGGGCTCCTACAGCTCTTATCACTTACCACCCCTCCATGCATTATGAAATGTTAGGAAAATGCAGTCGTTCTTATCTTTTCTCTCCCGAAGGAGAATTGTTGTTGAACTAACAGAAAGGTCGCTGGTTCGAACCCAGCAGTCACTTGGCAGACGAGCTCGGACACCCCAGCAGGCTATGGTCTTGGTAGGAATCAAAAGGTGGGCAGTTCAAACACACCCGCCTGGAAAAGATGTCATCATCTGCTTCCCTCAACCTGTCAACCCCGGAAACTTCATGGGGTAGTTCCACTCTGTCCTCCAGGTGGCTCGGAGTCCGCATGGGCTGGACGGCACCTGCAGCCATCACTCCGGCTGCCCCAGGACGTCCGCTTGCCGAAGGGCAGACGGGAAAGAGAAAGAAAGGTTTGGAGAATCCCTGCACGGGGCAGGAGTGAGTGTGTGGGGAGTGTGCTGTCGTCGGACCTGAAACTACGTGTCCAGGATGCCCTAGTGGGTGGGGTGGGGGACACGCTATCCTTCCTCAGAGAGCAAAGAGGGAACAGTTGAGTTCGCCCGTGCCGGACTCCACCTGGGACACATGCGGTCCATGTCCCAGCATCCCCCTTGCTCAAAAGGACAAGGATCGTGGCCCAAAGAACAAGTGAAGAGGACAAGTCATTCTGAGAGGTCTCCTAGACTGGACCCAGCCAACCGGGAAAGTTCCGAAGGCCGGCCCAGCCCGGTGGATGCTGACAGGAGACAGAGAGGTGCTGCCCACCCACTGCGGCCATGAAGGACGTAGCACCTCAGCAGGGGAGGCAGGGCTGGCCACGCACCCTTAGGGCACCGTTTGCTCTGCTGTTGGGTCCAGAGGGAGGCAGCCGTGACGTGGCTGCCCAGTGGTGTAAGAGTGAGTGTTGTTTTTAAGGGAAGCTGAGCCGGTACCCAGGAAAGGGTCTTTTTTCCTGTGGTGTAAAGTGGGGTGCTCCTAGAGGAGTTTCCATCCCGCCCCCCCGGGGGGGGGGGAAGGGGGAGTCAACTGTCTCACCACCGAACAGTCTCTTTGCTCTCCGCACATGCCTTTCACGGTGCCAGTACTTTGTCTCACGCATGTGCGTGTGACTTGACCAGACCGGGCGGGCTCAGCAACGATGGGGTGAGGGTGGGGGGCCTGCTGCAGACTGGCGCCTTCTTTCTGTCGCCTGGCAGTCACTTGGGAGCTTAGGGCTGCCTAGAGGTAGGAGGCAGACACGGCCATGCTGCACTCCTGCAAGCCTTCTGGGCCCTCCACAGTGTTCCCGACGCACCCGGAAAACCAAAGACCTGACCAGGGGCAAGACAGTGAGTCCCTCAGAAGCCAGGCCGGCTGTGCAGTTGGGGAAAGGAGACTGCTTAGCTCCTGCATGGACCTGACCCCAGAGCATCAGCATGCAGGGGATAAGGGCGCCGTGGGGCCCTCCCCGGGGTACAGAGTGAGCCAGGGTCAAAGTTTGGAGGGGTGCAGGTTGCTCATGTGCCAGGCGGACTGTGATGCGGGAGGACGAGCCTGGTTAGGGCAAGACTCTTGGCTGCTATCTTCCTCTGTCTTTCCTGAAACAGGGATGTGGTCTCCGGCCTCCTTTCCTCGTGCGTGGAGCAAGAGTCACCACCTGAATGTCTGTCTCCCAAGACGGGAGGCTCAGGACTCGTCTTGGGCACAGGAAGTGCTGGCTGAAGCCAGGTGGGTGCTGCAGAGCTGGCCTGAGCCACCCAGACAGGTATAGATGTCCCAGGTGGAACCAAGCTGGTCCCTCTCCCCGGAGGCTGCTGAGCAGAGCTTAGGGCAGCATGCCTGGCCTCCGAGAGAGAAGCCACAGCAGGAGAGAGAAAGATGCCACCCATGGATAGAAGGGCCACTCAGGCCTCTTGTCCGAGGCCCTGGTATCCTGCTTCTGGGCCCACCTTGTGAGGCCCAGTCGGCGCCCCGATCCTGTGACTCGATGCCCCTTAATCCTGCTAGAGAGAGCCCTGGGACATCGGGCACACAAGACTGTTTAAGCCTTCTAGCCTCCAGACATCTGAATTTTCTGAAAGATGTTCATGAAGAGAAAAATACAATCTTCAACAGGGCGGATGAACCCCTTGGGGCCAGCGGTGAGAGTGGAGTTACTAGATGGGTGCAGGGAAGGCGGGGTGGAGAGAGGGAGCCAACTGCGGGGATCTACAGATGGTCTCCTCTCTGGAGAACGGGCATCGGGAGGAGTGGGCAGGGGAGATGTCAGGCAGTGTAAGATATGACAAAACAATAATAATTTATAAAGTAATGAGGATTGGGAGGGGGGAGGACAGAGAGGGGAGGAAGAGAAGCTGATATCAAGGGTCTGAGTAGAAAAGTGGATAGATATTTGGAGAATGTTAATGAAAGCAGGCATGTAAAGGTGCTTGGCACAGTATAGGTAACTAGGTATTGTGAAAAGCAATGTACAAGCCCCCAATAAAATGATTAATTAAAAAAAAATTTTTTTAAAGAAAGCATCATATATCACTTTACTGAGTAAGCATGGAACGTTAAAGTTATATAACTATGAAATAAAGTGTTGAATGATTTTAAAAAAACAACAACAAAACAAAAACTTCACTTCCATGGCTTATACACAGCCCCAACTACTCAGTGTGCCTCACGGAAAGGAGGCAGGAAACTCAGAATATTCTGCCTCTGGGCCCGCAGGTCTCTGCCCTGGCAGCCCTCGGGCTCTCAGAGAGTTCTAGGCATCCCAGGAGGGAGAGAACAACAAGAGGCCTTCCCCACCTGGTTTTGGGAGTCAGGGGGGCCTCCCGGGGGGACTGGCCAGCACACCTGCCATTTCCCGATGGATTCACATGTACAAGTTGTGATGGCGTCCAAAGCTACCCTTTGTAAAGTCAGGATGCACAGCGAGATTGGAAAGAAAGAAAACAAAAAAGAGAAAACCAAAGAGAAACACACATATTCAGAGCAGTGGTTTTCAACCTTCCTAATGCCCGACCCTCTCATATAGTTCGTTCCTCACGCTGTGGTGACCGGCCCCACCAACCATAAGATTATTTTCGTTGTTACTTCATCACTGTCGTATTATAAATCCGCTCTCTGCCTATTGGTCCCCTCAACCAAAGAGCATCTTCCCCTGCACCGCCCCCGCCCTGGCTTTGGCACATTTCCAGAGCACAGCCGGGGGGTCGGTGAGGGTGGGCTGGGCGGGGAGGGGTCTGCTCTGCCACCAACGGGTCAACCTCCAGATTCTCTGAAAGGGAGGAAGACCTCGGAAGTCCCCCCCCCCCCCCGCCCAGTTCTGTCAGCTCAGGCGCATTCACATGTGCTCACCCTCTCTGTCTCACGGGGCCCCCTAGGGAACGGGAAGGCTCCTCTCATTCCAGGTGTGGAAACTGAGAGCGGGCGGAATGCTGGGATTGGAAACCCAGGGCCAGTGGACAACTCCGTGCCCGCCCCATGGGGCCACAGTGCCCCAAAGCGGCATCAGGGTTGCTGACACGCGATTTGTGCAAATGACCGAGAAGCCAGGCAAAGCCATCATGGGTGCCTGTGCTCTCTGGGGGGTGGGGTGCCCTGGAGGAAGGGGTCACAGGATGGTGTCCACTGGTCCTGGAGCTGCACGCTGCCTTCACCCCTAGAGCCCCAACCTGTCGGGCCCGGCCAAGGGAGGCCACTGTCAAGATCACCCCCCCGTCTGGTTGTCAGTAGACCTGCATGGTGGACTCTTCAGCTTCCCTTACCCCGAGTCCTGCTCCTGCCACCCCAGGTCCCCACAGGGAAGACATGATGTGTGGCAGCCTGGCCCATTTTTCTTCAGATGGGGAGATGCCAGCCCACCTCCGTGCAGCTGGGGCCTTGTGCCCAAGGAGTGTCGGTGCCCCTTCAGAACTCTTTGGATCTGAGGGTTTGGGGAAAAGGGGTATGGGCAAAGGCCATCCTCTTCCACAGACAAGGAAACCCAGCATTGTGGAGGATGGGCAAGTGGGCAGCAGGAGCTGGGACCAGGCTTCCAGACTGCCACAGGCCTGGAAATTCTCTGCGGCTGGGGGCAGGCCCTACCCCCAGAGGGCACCTTTCCATAAGCTCCAGGTCCCCAGGAACAGTGCCTGGGAAGCTGTCCGACTTTCTCCCACAGACTCTGTTCCAGGGTCCTCTTTGGGGCTGGGTGCCTCAGCCCAGTCATACAGACTAGAAACCATGGCACCTGCGGGGGGGGGGGGGCAGCGTGTTCTCACCTCCAGACAGATGACCGAACCCTGGTGCTCCCGGAACACTCTCAGCTGCCCCCCGGTCAGGATGTCCCAGGCGCGGACGGTGGCATCGGTGCTGCCCGTGAAGGCCATGTGGCAGTGTGCGTCCAGGGCCAGGCACAGCACAGCGCCCGTGTGGCCCCTCAGGGTCTGGTGGCAGCAGCCGCTGGCCACCTGCCACACCCTAGCCGTGCCGTCCGTGCTGCCTGTCACCAGTAGTCCTCGGGCCACAGCCTTGTCCTGCTGCCTGGGACTGCCTCGGAGGTCCCCGGGGGCACAGTAGGCCAGGGTCAGGACACAGTTGTGGTGGCCCCGGAACTCCTGCAACACCTGCCCCGTGTCGACACTCCAGCAGCGGGCAGTCCGGTCATAGGAGCCGCTGAAGAGGTGGTCGTGAGCCACTAGGATCCTGGGAGCGAGAGGGGGAAGGGCCTGAGGTCAGACGGCAGGGCTGAGCAAGGGCTCACAGGGTCCCACTGAGCAGGTCCCACCAGCCAAGGGCCCCCTTGGCTGATCTCATGAGTGTCAGTCGTCTAGCCAATGGGCCAGGACAAGACGTGTGTCAGTCCGGGTAGACTAGAGGAACAAATTCATAAGCACACATGTGCAAATAAGGGAGGTTTATAGACAAGAGTCACTGTACATCGAGAAAGCGGTCCAGTCCAGTTCAAGGTCATAAGTCTGCTATTAGCCCATATGCCCTATACCAACCCATAAGTCCTCTTCAGACTCAAAGCACATGCAATGACACCAGAACAATTACAGGCCAGTGGGTGCAGAGTCTTGTGCATCCAGTGGTGGAAGAAGCATCTCAGCACTGACAGGGGTCTCCCCATGGCTCCTCCAGTTTCCAGGGCTCAGGGTCTATCAGCAGTATCCTAATGGTGGTAGAAACATCTCAGGGCTGGCAGGTGCCTCTCTGTGGCTTCCCCAGCATCTTTTTTTTTTTTTCTTTTTTGTGGCATCACTGCCCTGGTGGGAGGAGGAAGGCCAGTCTTGCTCCTGGAGAGCTCCTGCTGGATTTGAACTGTCAACCCTGCGGGCTGCAGTCCTGCACACAACCACTAGGCCACCAGGGCTCAGTCTTCTCAAGCATCTCTACGTGGCTTTTCTGGCATCAGAGGTCGGGTTCCATCAGGGAAAGCGCATGT
>PVJH01023461.1:0-34770 GCA_004026705.1 Nesogale talazaci | reverse complement strand
GGGAGATGTCGGGCAGTGTAAGATATGACTAAACAATAATGATTGCAGAGTAATGAGGATGGGGGGGGGAGGTTGGAGAGGAAAGGAAGGGGGGCCCATATCAAGAGCCCAAGTGGAGGGGCAGATGTTAGGAGAATGTCGATGAGGACAGGCAAGTGGGGGTGCTTGGCACAGTGTATGTAACTATGTATTGAACTAACTATGATGGAAAGCGATGTATGAGCGCCCAATAAAATGATAAATTAAAATTAAAAAAGGAAAAAAATTAGCAAATATTTTACTTAGAGGTCAGAAATAAAGCAACTAAATAAACATTTTGAATTATGGGATTAAATTAGGGAGAGTCCATTCTTTTTCTCCCTAAAATGGGTTTCCCATCTGACTATCAAACCATAGATTATGAAGAAAATTTGCCCTTGTTTATTCAATATTAAGACTAGAATGTCTACCACTAGCCAGAAGCTAGTTTTTATCTCAGTTATCTCACCAAACTCTCCAATTTCAGTTTTATCATCCCAATCAGAAATGAAGGTCAAGGTCTGATCTATTAAGATAGCACCTGGCTGTAGTAAAGACATTTTCATTTTCTCTGTTGTCCTGCCATTCTGTTGGTGACAAATTATGTGTGCCAAAGGGAAAAAGAAAATTGGAGATTACTGTTTGGGAATCAGCTTTAAAACATAAGTCCCACTCCCCCACAACTCACTCCATGGCATTTAAAAGAAAATGCTTAGCAAAAGTAACTGTGTGAAAGGAAGAGAGCATTCTGATGAAACCCAGGGTCAGAGCCTGGGAGATCAGATAGCTGATGAAAACCTGGAGGTGAGAAACAGAAAGAGAGCTCGTGCGTGTGAGCGCTCTGTCCATCAGTCACTTGTTGCGTTTTGTTTGTTTTTTGGGGGGCATCACTGCCGCTGGTGGTTGTGGGCGCTACCCAGTGTTGCTCCTGAGAGCCGCTGCTGGATTTGAACCGCCAAGCCCATGGGCCGCAGTCCTGCACTCAACCACTTAAGCCACTGGGGCTCAGCCCATCAGTCACTTGTGTTGAGATAAAAGACTCAAAAAGCCTTTAACCTTATTTAACAAGAAAACTCAGATGTACGGTCACTGAGTCCATTCTAACTCATAACAACCACATAGATCAGGGTCGAACTGCCCCCATGGCTTTCCAAGATGATCTATTCTTAGGAGTAGAAAGCCTCATCTTTCTCCCTCAGAGTGGCTTGTGGTTTTGAACTTCTTACTTTGTGGTTAGCAGCCCAACATGTAACCCACTGCCATCAGGGCTCCCTTTCTTTTCTTAATGGTATATGAAGTCAAGGTACATCTTACAGTTGAAGGCATCCTACATTTGCAGAGAGAGAGGATTTTAGGCCCTGTCCCAGAGTCATCTTATGTCCATAGCATCAGGCAGTTCTCAGTCAGTCTGTGTGGGGAGCAAAACAAGGTCCCACAATTTTATATCAATATAAGCCTACTGCAGTTCTAGCATCTTCTCTGGTGCTCCATTTCTACTTGATTATACATTATGGTTAGACTCTGGATATAATCAAACCCCAGCTTTTACTTAAAAAAATTCTAATGAGTGTAACAGAAACTCTAAATTCTAAGCATTCTAAAGAATTAAAAAAAACTCCAACAAGAATTCTAATAACAATTTTAACAATTCAGTGTCAGATTTCATCCATTACCTCAATTATGGTTTAGAGTTCTGTGTCAATGAAGGGGAATGACAGGTGTAACTTGGAGAGACTGAAAAGGGAGTGTGTGCTATGAAATAGGATCAGTTTCCACAGGAGAAGAGTGAAATCTCCCAAAGCAGTAGTTATCTGATACTTTTCACAACAAGGGAATGATTGTGAATTTAACCCAACATTTCACTTCAACCAAATTGGTTCACTTAAGTGCGATCCTCTCTAAAGTTTTTACCTGTGGTTCCAGAGGTGTAAATGTATAAGGCAGGGGTGGAAAAAGTCACTTCAGACCTCCATGACTCTGGGATAGGGTCCGTTGACACCTCATCCACCTTGTCCAGGAAAGAGCCAACCCCATCAGTGTTAGAGGCTCTGCTCACATAAAAGATGGACACATCATCTTTTTTCAGACTCGGCAACACCTCTTCAACAGCTGCTTGTAGCTCTTAATAGGGGAAAAAGATAAAACACCACAAATAAGTTAGTCCTTTAGAAAAACTCAAGAAAACCCAAACCCATTGCCATCGAGTCCATTAAGAACAGAATAGACTCATCTCCGTGGGGTTCCGAGGCAGACACCTGCACAGGAGCAGACAGCACAGTGCGCTGACTGTGAGGCTTGCAGCATAACCCATTAGCTAGGGTTACATTAGCACATCCAGCTTCATCATAATTTTGCTTTCAGCATGTTTCTGCTAGAATGTGTGAACATGACAAATGATATTTATAATTAGGCTTTTTTTCTTTAAAAAAAAAACATGACATTTGCTACTTGAAAAAGTCACAAGATTCTAATATTTGGAAGTTGGTGTTTCATGGCTTCCTCGGTGCAGCGATGAAAACAAATGGACATATGGGTGTGGACAGAGAACTCTAAGCATATAGCTGGCATGTACCTCTGTGCCGTTCTTTCTGGGATGCACTTCACAAGACCCATAATGAGAACAGAAACAAAGAAGGAATTACGGCCTGAAATAGAAGGGGTCATGCTAGACTAGCCAAGATGACAGAACGAAATGAGATAATGAATGCTGTTTCACATATCTGTAATCTATAAGTCATTTCAGCTAATCTTAGAAAAAAAGATCTAAACTGCATATTGTGTGAGGGAAAAAAAGGATGATTTTAGAGTCATGTTTTTCAAACTGGGCCATTGTACATTAGTGGATTGTAAAAAAATCATTTAAAATGGCCAGTATTTAGAGTTACACATGCTATTGTTGTGCCATGGCAAATAATAGTCATGGCAAGAACAGATACATGCATGTACATGCATGTTCATAGCAGCAGCATTCACACTAGCAAACAGGTGGATGGATAAACAAGTTCCAGTACATACACACCATTAACTATGCCACAGTGTCATAGAATAATGATGGCTCTGCTGGACACCTCAAATCTTGGCTTAACCTGGGGAACATTATGCTGAGTGAAATCCACCCCCATCCCCATTCCAAACTCACTGCTGTTGAGTTGATTGAAGTTCACAGGGGCTCATAGGATCAAGCAGAACTGACCCTGTGAAATTGGCCAGTCACCCAAGGGCAAATATTGTCTCAAACCACTACTATGTATGCGTTGTCAGGAAAAGAGTTACTCTCAGCATTAAGCATTCTTTGAAGGTGACCATGGTAGGAGGGTAAATCATGAACTAGGGGGTAGACACAAATTCACCTGGGTGAAGGGAGAAAGTATAGAATAGAGAGGAAGGTAGCCCAAAATGAACAAAGGAGGGAAGGACCCAGAAAGAGCACAGGGGCATATGCAATTCCATACCCAACAGCAATAATGATAATTACCCAACAGCAATAATGATAATAATTGCTGCAACAACAGCAATAATGATAATCTACAAGTGGCCCATAGAGAGACATGTGAGCTGAAGAGGAGAGTGAAAGTCAATCAGATGATACTTGTTAGTATAGTTACAATCACAGAGGCTATTTCAATATGTGTCTTTGTTGGTACTACAAATATATTCATGAATATGGTTGAGCATTCAGAGGGCAAATTTATGAAAACTTCTTAGCCATAACCAAACACCTTAAGGGCATGAGTCATGCATGGGGCTTAGAAACTCAGGACCATGATCTCATGGAATGTCAATGTCAACTGGCATAACATAGTCCACAGAGAAAATGTTCTATATCCTACTTTGGTTCATAGTGATGGGGGCGGGGGGGAGGGAGAGGAGCACTTACAAGCTTCTGAGCAGCCATTTAAGGTACAATTATTAATCTCTCCCCATCCAGAGGAAAAAAGAGTGTAAAAACAAGACAAAACAAAAAACCAACCACAGAGATTCATAGGAATATATGAACCCCTTGAGCCCCAGCCTCAAACCTAAGGGTGCCTGGCTACCACTGGCAACTGCTCAGTAAGGGACCATAATCCACAAAGACCCTGGATTAAATGGCAGAAAAGTGTGAATCAAAAATAACAAAAGAAGACTGAGCCTACTGGTTTTATCAAGAGTGGTAGAACCCCAGAGACTTAGGCCCTTCAGTCACCCTTTAACTGTTTAAACCACCCAGAGGCTCAATTTCCAGCCAAACAATAAACAGGCCTATACAGTGAACAATAACACCAGTGAGGCCCATGTTCCCTGGCTTAACTAGCTGTTCAAGATGAAAGGGAAATGTTTGCCCTAAAGCTTAGAAGGCCATCAGGGATAGGGAAGAAGGACAGAATGAAACGAGCACCCTGTGAGGAAGCGGGAGGAGGGCTGTTATATATAACACTGGGACTGCAATGAATGCCAAAAACTGAGATGTGTACGGATCGTTGTTTCTTAAGCTTTCACGCAACTCACACTAAAAAGGTCGACATTTAAAAAGAAAACAAAATTCAATAAAAATTTTCACAGCACATGACATATCGGAAGAGGTAAAATAAAGCCTTGTTTTATAAATGGTTTCAGCAATGTGGGTATGAAAATGTTTTTCTTACTGTGGGTCACAGGTTAAATACACACACACACGCACATATATGAAAGGCACTGATTTAGGTCATTTAATACAGAAGTCAAATGTTATGTTTGCATATTTTTGTATATCCTTAAACCATAACAGGAGAACACTTTTCTTGTTTGTTTTTTGCTTAAGCATCTGCCAGGTATTTCTTTCTAGTCTAGCCAACTCTGACTGAAGGCGAGATAGGTGAGAAGGGGCTTGGGATGAAGGCACATTTACATGATATGTAGGGGTGACCCCCAGAAGCTGAGGGCATGCAAGTGCTTTAGACGGTTTTGTGAAAATACCAGGCAACCAGTCCTGCCTCATGTACAGCTTGGGGATGCTGCCTGTGGGTGGAATCCTTTTCAATGGATTCCTCCTGTGCTTCTGTCAAGGGTTTTCAAAGGAGCTTCGATGATCCGCCCTCTTTCTGTAAACAAGTTACCATGTTATTTTGGAGACAGAAAAAAGTTTCTTTTGTGCAGTAAATGAGTAACCACAATGAGACAGATTTCAAGCTTACTGGTGTGCACTGATAGGAGCCTGGTTGGTGTCATGGTTACAAGACAGTCAGCAGTTTGAAACCACCAGCTGCTTTTTGGGAGAACAATGAAGTTTTCTACACCTGTAAAGAGTGACAGTCTCACAAATTCAGGGGCAGTTCTACCCTGTCCTAGAGCGTCACTGTGGTACTGAATTTGGTGTTGAATGATAGTAATGAAGTGGATATGTTTATTCTTAATAGACTCCAAGCAGTTACCTTGGACACACGCTACCTGATGCCTCTGCCATCTTTTAGCTGTTTGTGCATGATGTCTATCATGTATTTAATTCTTTAAAACTTTTAACTCAAGGGAGTATGAGCATAGTAAAAGAGAACTAGAAAGGGCAGAAGGTCTTATAGTGAAAAATCAACCGATCCTAACCGCATCCCTCTCTCTCACTACAGAATCTGCTACCCAGAGGCCACCATTTTCAATTCCTTTAGCTGCTTCTTTTGGCAATAATATCTTTATAACCAGACAATGTGCATTTCCTGTGATAAGGATGAATCCCACTTCCAAAGTCCCACCTACAACTGCTGTACTGATCTGTCACCAGTCATGCTTTTGTGACAGCACCTTTGTCCATCCATATCCTTTTTCATCTCTGTATCTCAGCACAACCCTGGGACACCATTATGGCATTTGCTAATTGTCTCCTTCAACAGGATGATGTCTTTTTGTTCTCTTTAAGGTTTAGTAAACATTCTCCTTAACCTAAAAAAGATAAAGGCTCAGCCTAGGTCACCTTTCTTTCCCATTGCAATCCTTTCTCCTGCAAAGCTAGCTGCTCTCTTCTCAGGATCCAAAAGGGGCTTGCACACAACTCCATGGGGCTGGATTTATCTTCTCCCCTCCTACACAGGGTACACTTTGAGAGCAAGGAATCATAGCTTCAGCATCTTTCATTTCCAACCCTAAAGGCTCAATACATTTTTACATAGAACACGCACACATTATGCTCTTAAAGCATGTGGATAAGACAAAAGAAGTGATCAAGCTATCAATGCTGACCCAAAGGATGCAGATCTTACAAGACTGTGGAACTGGCAGACCTCTAATAAGACATCATGCAAACTACAACCATGTCAATGACATAGGCATGTTTTCATGGAGTAATAAGGACCACAACATGGAGAGTTCTCCTTGACTTTCTCCCCACTTCTTTCCTTCCTTCTGTACCTTCGTTCCAACATTTATTCAATATGCATTTCAAGGGTGCCCACTGAGTGCGAGGTAGGGTCCCACACATGGTATGCAACAGTGGGCAAAATAGTGTGCCCCTGATTTCATAAAGCCTGGATCAAAAAGGGGGAAGTCAAGTTAAAGAAAAGATCCACTTAATTAAAGTGTGTTAGGTGTGACAATAGGAGAAGGTGCTGTATTTGGGGAACACAGTGAGGGGAACAGAGACAACCTAGAGGAAGGTGCTATTTAAACTGAGACCCAAAACAGGAGCAGAAGACAGTGAGTTAAGGCAATTGAGATGAACTGAGCATGTTTGTGGCAAAGGGAGCAGTTGATGGAAAGGCTCAGAGACCAAGCAGCAGCATGGTGCTAAGGGACCTAAAAGAGTTAAAGCTGGTTGGTGGGCAGAATGGGAGAGGAAACAATGGAGGAGAGAGGCTGGCAGCATAGGGAGGGGTCAGGTCAGGGAGGGCCTGGCTTATTAGACCAAGTAAGTGGATTTGATGGGCATGCTGGGTGGAATAGTGTCCCCTCAAGTTCAGAAGGAGATCTTCTGGCCTTGTTTTCTGAGGCTCACTGTAGTGGACTCAAACCACTGCCTTTTTGGTGAGTATGTTAACCATCTGCACTACTAAGAGACTCCAAGCAGACATATTCCAGAAACCTCCAAATCACCGCCACTGAGTCAATTCTGTCCCATAGTGATCCTATAAAATAGAGTAGAACTACCCCATTTGAGTTTCCCAGACTGTAACTCTTAAAAAAAAAAGAAAAAGAAGTATTACTACCACTTCTTCCACATGTCATACAATTACTCAACCATATCCAGAAGAGTTGTACAATGATCACCCAGCCCGTGACCCTTTATGGGAGTGGAAAACCTTGTCTTTCTCCTGCAACAAGACATAGCAGCACATATAATTCTATATGCTGCAGTTTGCTTCTCTGGGATTCTCAGCCTGAGGTTTGTGTGCAGGAATGCTCTGGGGAACAGACCCGGTGAGGCTGTAAGGGAAACGAGATTGGGTGGGGGGAGACACTGAGCTGTGATGCAGTTGCGGCAGTGGCCTCCCTGAGCTGTTTCTCTGAGGGACTGTGGATCTGACACAATCTTTCAGAGCTGTCCCAAATTAAAGATGTGGCTTTACTTTTATGCCCCAGCATTAGGCAGTTCCTGGGTAGGCTGGGGTGGGTGCGCTGGTGTTTGGTCTTGGGCAAGCAGTTCCCTTTGGTGCATGTTCCCATTGGAAAGGGTTTTGGCTGATAGTGGTCAGATCCAACACTCCCAGCAGTTTAAGAATACGTGTCTGAAGCAGGGATGTGGGCAGGACAACACAGCATCCATTATACCTCTCTGTCTCCTACAGGTCTTATGCTTAAAGACTTAAATTTTTTTCTTTGGAGAGAAGAGTGAAGAAAAGCAAAAATGTGTAGAAACAATCCAGAGGCCTAATCGGACATACAGTTCTCAACCTCCATGACTCCAAGACCTCATAACTTCACATAGACAAATATCTCCTAGGAGAAGAGAGCAAAGCAAGCTCACTGTAACCAGTTCTTTAAGCAAGGACACTGGAAATGACTTCAGTGTCCAACAATAAGGTACATTAAAATGCCCAATTTGCAGGAAGCTACTGAAATGATCATTGTAAACACACTGCCGAGACCTAAAGTATTTCCTATAATAAAGGAAATAAGAACCAACAGTTAAGCACTAATCATTTGTGCAAATAGGTATGGGAACTATGTAGGAGAGGTCACTATAAAATAAAAAGAATCATGTCTTCATTCTGAGATTCCCATCTTTCTGTACTGATCAGTTCAATTTTTGGTAAACTGACTTAATTTTTGGCAGAAAAATGTCCTTTCTGCTCAATGTTTCTTAAGGCATGCAGACTTGCCTTTAAAGAGGAATATAGACCAATGCTTGCTCAACTTCTTGGAAAAGGTCATAACCTCGAGCTTGGGTAAAACTTGGGCTCCAGCAGTCATATTTACAAAGGACTACCTTCAGTGTGTGGACTATATCCACCTGCCATTCTTGTTAGACGGGTGCAACTATGGATGGGGCTTGACCTGAGAAAGCAATATACTCCTCTATGATGAGAAAACAAATGATGGAAACGTCCTCCACCCCTGTGAAGTCCATCATGTTGCCTTGTTCAAAATAAAAAGGGGAAAAAATCATGGTAGCATATGATGTCCTCTCTCTGTTCAGGATGAGAAAATTTGGAATGAACAGATCCATTCTGGAAGGCAGGGTGAGAGGGCAGATGAGAGAAATACATCACTCTTGGCTATCCAAGTGACGAGATGCTGCTGGCTGCACCAACCACGTCCTGGTAGGAAATGAGTAGTCTTTGCAAACAATCCCACAGCTTGTGCTGGACTCCATTTGGCTGCCACCTTTTATAGATATTTCATTGAATCAGTTATATAAAACTCCCCAGAAATGTTTATCAACAACGTCAGATCTGCACAGGAAGAAGTCAGTAAAAGGAACTTTGTTCTAATCACAATTAAGAGGATGACTGCAAAATGAACTCATCAGGAGAAAAATCTTCTCTCTTGCTCATTCAGAAGGGCAACACAAACTGGTTCAAATACAGTCTTTGGAGACAGTCTGAGAACAATGCTTAGAATGCCATTTTTTAAACTGTGCTTTTGTCATTCTACCCAGGGAAATTTGGAATAACAGTAAGTATGTCAGAACACGGTTTAGATGACAACAAAGGGCAGTGCCCTTTCCATCCCGCAAAACAAACTGCCCTGGTCTTAGAATGGTGTTTAATTAAGGTTAAGATGCACTGGAGTTGGGCACAGGCAAGGACCCTGAAAATAAACAGCCTTCACCTTGAGAGCAGCTTTCACCCGTGCTGCATCTGCAGTGGAATTCTCAGACGCTAAAGGAAACCTAACTGCAGCCATGAGCAGCAACGAACACTTCCAGTGTGGGCGGTCTGGCCACTGGGTTCAGGAATGCCCTACTGGTGGAGGCTGTGGTCGGGGAATGACAAGCCCTGGCAGAGATTTCCAGTGTTTTTCCTCGTCTCTTCCAGACATCTGTTATTGTTGTGGCGAGTCTGGTCGTCTTGCCAAGGATTGTGATCTTCAGGAGGAAGCCTGCTGTAACTATGGTGGAGGTGGTCACATTGCCAAGGACTGCAAGGAGCCCAAGAGAGAGTGAGAACAGAGTTGCTACAACTGCGGCGAACCAGGCCACCTGTCTCGTGCCGTGACCAGGCTGAGAAGCAGAAGTGCTGCTCGTGTGGGGAATTTGGACACATTCGGAAAGACTGCACCAAAGAGAATTGTGACAAGTGTGGTGAAACTGGTCATGTAGCCATCAATTGCAGCAAGACAAGAGAAGCCAATTGCCACTGCTGTGACGAGTCAGGGCACCATGCACTGGGATGCACGATTGAGGCTATAGCTTATTTTTCTTGTTGCCCCTCCTTTTTCTGATGGATGGTTGTATTCTTTCCCCTGAATCCTCTTCACTGGCCAAAGGTTGGCAGATAGAGGCTGCTCCCAGCCTAGGGAGTTTTACTTATCAAGTAAAAGGAGGAAAGGGGTGGGGGAAAAATCGACTTTCTGCATGTAACTACAAAAAGAGTTTATGTTTGGTTTGGTAGAGGTGTTATGTATAATGCCTTGTTCAAAAACCCCCTTTCTGTGCCACTGGTGAAAAAGGGATTAACGAGCGGGGAAGAGGCAGACCCGTAGGCCCAAGCTGGGTCTCTTGGAAGTATTCCCATGTAGGAGATAAAACCAATTTTGGAAGTGTCTATGAACTTCTGTTGTAACTTTAATTTGAGCATAATGACGGCCCTGCATGGCCTGACCTCAGTCGCCATCACATCAAGTCATGTCTGCATCTGGCCCTTCATACAGTCAAGTGGGAGCAAATGGAGGAAAATGTGACTATGTGAGAGGCCCCCAGGACAAGTGTCAACAGGAACAGCGGCATCACAGAGTTGATGCCGAGTACTCAGACACATGGTGATGGCCAAGGGTTAGAACACAGTGTTTTTCCTCAAGACTTAAGTCTAAAGTCCAGAGTAAACATCGATACCCAGAGTTAGCATAATTGGAAACTTTTTCAGGAATTGCAAAGAAATGCATTTTCACAGAAATCAAGATGCTATTTTTGTATACTATATCCTGTAGACAACTGTGTTTCATTTACTGTAATCAGTTTTTAAAAGTCAGAAAAAGCAACTGAAGTCCTAGAAAATAGAAATGTAATTTTAAACTATGCAATAAAGCTGGAGGAGGAAGGACAGTTTGACTTAAAAAAAAAAAGATACACTGGAGTAAGCCATCTTTAATAGGAAAATAATACTTGTCTTATATTTATGTAACTGTGTAATTTACTTACTATTATTTGTCACTTCTCTGATTTGGGTGAACTCTTGCTTTCTAAAGAGTCCGGTAATCAAGGGTAACTATCTGTCATGAGGCTACCAGGTCACACTAGGTACACATAACTGACTCACCTCTAATTGCTATCCTTTCATATTGATTAGCAACCATGTCACTTATCTACCAACTATCATTTCCCCTATTTCTTGGAGGTTGCAGGGAGGTCTTTAAAAAAAAAAAATCTTGGCCCGTTATACCTATTACAGAGTGCCTCATTGGTGCAAATGGCTAATGTATTTGGCTGCTAAGCAAAGGGTGGGTGTTCAAATCCACCCAGAAGTATCTTGTGAGAAAGGCTTGGTGAGTTGCTTCTAAACAAATGAACCACAGCAACCCCCACAGAGCACGGTTCTGCCCTGTTGCATCTGGGCTCGCCAGGAGTCAGTGGATTTGATGGCAACCAGCACAGACACACTTAGTCGTAGTGCACAGTCATTCTAATCACACCTTATCCAATTAAATAATATTGCCAGGTGAATCAGCGCTTATTTCCACTTCTTTTCTCTCGTTGAGGTGCCCTGGTGGCATAATGGGTACTTTGGGGATTACTAACAGCAAGGTCAGAAGGATGAAACTACCAGCAGCTCCTCAGGAGAAAGATAGGCTATCTAGCCCCATACAGATGGTCGGTCTTGGAAAGCCACATGGGCAACTTTACTCTGTTGTACAGGTCATCTGGATGGCAGTGAGGTGTTTTTTATTTCCAGCTGTCTCTTCTTTCTAAAAAAATGAACTATGGTTCTTCTGCCTTCTTACCCATATACTAGCTTGCTCTCACCTAAGATGCACAATCACATTCCCTTGCCCCTCAATGCAAATTTTAGTTATGAAGTGGGCAAGAAGTACATATTAATAGCATCTTTTTGTCATGTTTTCCATTCAGACCTTGGGTGATTTGGCTGAGAATACAGTCCTTAAAAAGACAAACTATTCTTTCAGAATCCTCTTCAGTGTCCTAGTCATAGATCGTCTCTAATTGTGCTCTCAGCCCATCTTTTGTTTCAACACCAGCTGCCTCTCTGGTCAAAGGTCACCCAGGCATGGAGAGAGAAGTTCTTTCTCCTCACTATCTGAGGAGGTGGATTCAGAATTTAGGGGCCTTTGGAAGGTAAGCCAGCCTGTGGAGAGCTAAGGGATTTCCCCCCCAAGAGGATAAACTTTATTCTGTCCAATTATTTTCCATGGTTTTTAAGCTCCAGAGAAGAAAACCTGTCATACCAACGGGTGAAATTGTTAACTCAACAAGCACTTCCTGTGTCTCCTCTATGTACTAAGTTAAGCATTAGCCCACTGCTGTGGGGTTGAGTCCGGCTCATCGTGATCCTGTTGGACAGAGTAGCACTGCCCCACAGTGTTCCTGAGGCGGACTTTTTACACAAACATCCTGGCTGTCTTTCTCCTGGGGAGTAGCTGGTGGGGTTGAACTATTGATTTTTCAATCAGCAGCCCAAAGTTTAACCTGCTGTCTCTAAGGCTTTATGGGGGCAGCATTCAAAGACCAAAGAGAGACGTTCAAGTCTCTGGGACATTCACAAAGCACAGTGAAGCAGCTCATCTATGCCACCCACAAAGTGTGGCTCAGTCAGAAAGCGTGGAGACGAGATTGGTTCTGAGCTAAACTTGGCTTTGGAAAAGAATCTTCTTCCAGGGAACAGAGGCCACTCCTGCTGGCCATTCCTTGGAATCTGAGTCCCTATTTTCTCAGCATCAGAGTCTACCAGTGTCTACCAATCAACACTCTATCAGTGGTTAGTCTTGGTCTTAACAAAAAAATTCCCACTCCTGGGATTAGCAGGAGCCCTGGTGGTGCAGTGGTGAAACACGTGATTGAGCCCATCAGCAGGAAGAAGTCCCCTATCATGAAGATATAGATTCTTGGAAACCCTGTGTGACAGTTGTCCTCTGTCCTATGTAGTGACTATGAGTTGAAAGTAACATGGGTTTGGTATTCTTTTGGACTGGCATACTTCGCTCCAAATGAGTTGTCCAATTCAGTTGTTGATTCTCCCAATAAGTCTTCTTCCATCCTCTGCTCTCTTCCTTCGTAACACTTTGTAGTTCATACAGCAAATGTGCCACGTTCCTTTGAGGTCATAACAAATTGTGTAATTGGTTGGGTTCTCCTATTGGGTGGTAGAGGGTTTTCAACTCCCGTAAAGAGTTTCATTTTTGGAAACCCATGGGGGCAGCTTCATACTGTCCTAGGATTCAGGCCCGGATCAGGAGTCAGATTGACTCAATGGCAGTGAGAAAATCCTTGAACAAATTCCTCTTTTTAGCTCCCTATCTAACCTACCACAGCAACCAGCTTGTACCTTGTGGGGACTCATCCAACGTTTCTTAATTTAGACATTAAAAATGGATGTATAATCAGCTTTGGTCGATCTACACTAGAGTGTATGAAAGGAGTTGTCCTTGGTCCCAACATAAGTCTTATTATGAAGTTCTGTTTGTTAATTTTCTTTTCTTTGTTTTTCTCTTTTCTTTCTTTTTTTTGCGGGGGGCGGGGCATCACTGCTCTCTGGTGGTAATGGGAGCTCCCCAGCCTTGCTCACGGAGAGCTGCTGCTGGATTTGAACTGCCAAGTCTGTGGACCTTGTTCCCGCACTCAACCACTCAGCCCTTGTTTGTTAATTTTCAGTGATGCGATATGAGAGCTACTGAGAACAATTTTATCATATTCTTTTTTTTTGTTTGTTTTTTTGGGCATCACTGCCCTCTGGTGGTGGGAGTAGGAGGCCCAGCCTTGCTGCTGGATTTGAACCTTCAACCCAATGGGCTGCAGTCCCACGCACAACCACTATGCCCCCGGGGCTCAGCGCCATCTTATTTTTTAAAAGAGGTTCAATTTCTTTCTTTTTCTGGGCAACCTTACTAAACCAGGTCAAAGGAAAGCTGAGGTTCCGTATAACCACTTTGAGTCTCTTATAATCATTCTTGCAAAAGAGAGGGCCTTTAGCTGCTAACCTGGTACTGGGCATGCTGTTTGGTTATTTGTGGTCAAGCAGAATAGGTCTGGCTAGTTTAGAAATAATCTTCACTCTAGTATTAATAGAAAATGACAAAAATAAAATAACCATTTAATAATAAATCTATTATTTCAGTCCTCTGGACAAAATAACTCATGTTTAATGACATTAAATACACTTCCCCATTGTGTCCACATTTTTTCTTTGGGAAGTTGCTTGGAAAATACTGGTCCAACAAGTTGGTTTATATCAACTACAACATAAATGCATGCATTTGCTTCCATAGTGGAGAACAGATTTGTCATATGAAGACATGGGGAAGCGCTCTGAAATGTCCTGTAGAGGGGAGATTTTGTTCTTTGGGAGACAAGAGCTCCTTTGATGTAGGGAAGTGTTTTTCAGGCTTGGTTTTCTGTAAAGAGAGTACATTCTGAAGGAATAATTTTGGAAGAGATAATCCTGGTAGGATTGAGGCTTGCCCATGCGCTCTAGTGGCTCCTAGCTCAGGACAACCCTCTGGTGTCAGGTGCTAATAGAACTGGGGACCACAGGTTTTCCAGTGGCTGATTTTCCAGAGAAGACTGCCAGGTGTTTCTGGGTGCATGTAAAATGTCAACCTTTCAGTTGGCAGTTAAGTGCAGTCATGGTGGGCAATACTCCAACAAAGCTTCATGAAGACTCCCAGGCAACCAACCCTGATGTAAACCACAATTGCCCTGGGCCTTGACACGTACTTCAGAACTGGGCTGGGACTTAGAACTCAAGTGCTCCCATTAACTCAGAAGCTCTGACACTGGAATTTAAACAGAATCAGGCTCCATTGAATTGCCACCATTACAAGGTTTCTAAAGCTTCCCCCACTGTGTGGAAGGTTTTGATAGTGTGATGTAATAAAAGGGCCCTGGATGGGGAGGAAAACATTGGGTTCTGTCCCCTCTGTCACAAATGAGTCAGATTATCCTGAGCAATTGCTGTCACCCCTCCAGACCTTTGTCATTTATCAAACAACCGGTTGAAACCAGACCGGTTATTTCTCCAAGTCTAGCCCCCAGGTCATGTGCTTCAAACTCCTCTGGTGTTGGAGTGGGGGTTGTTACAGCAATACATAGTTCTGAGACCCACCACAGTCCTTTTGAAGCAATGTTTTTGAAGCCTGATCTGGTTAAAAAAATTCGGCATACTACAGTTTTCTTTCTCAACTTGTTAACAACAAATATAACATAGTTGGAGAAGTATAGTATCAGAATCTCTAAAATCTCTAAAATCCTCCCCAACTTTAATTTCTAAGTACTCTAAGGATATGTCCATGCAACAAAATGCCATGCCAAACCAAACTCACAGTCACCAAAAAGATGCTGGCCCATAGCAACCTACAGGACAGGGGAGAGCTGTCCCTGAGTTTCTCAGACAGCAACTCTTTACCGATGTACAAAGCTCAGTCTTTTTCCTCCAGAGCAGCTGGCGGTTTCAAACTGCTGAAGTTGTAGTCAGCAGCCCCAATCATAAGCACGACATCACCAGGGCTCCTTCAGCAAAATGCACATGGGCACATTTCCTCAACATGCAGCCTTGTCTGCTTACCCCCTTTGCTGTACCTGGATTAGATCAGAATGTAATTTGGTACTTGTTGCAAACTATATTTTCAAGGGTCTGAGCTCTGTCGCAGGCCAATTTGCTGTCAGAGTGCCTTAGGCCCCCTGGAGAGTCTGGTTCGAGTTTGACTTGAATCTAGGGATTTCACTCTACTCTCCATGGACACTGACCTAAGCATAAAGTTCTATGGCAGAGGACCACTGCCTGAATGGAGTGCCAGAGGCTATTTTTTTGAGTATATTACCAAACTGTGTCACACTCTAATGCAACTCTGAAACTCTAGTCACAATTAAAAAATTAAAACCATAGGAACCCAGAGTAGAACTGTGCTCTACAGAGTTTGTAGGTGCTGTTTTTTTGGAGGGAATAAATGGCCAGACCTTTCTGCCAAGGTACTTCTGAGCAGGTTGGAACCTCCAACCTTTTTCTTAGCAGCTGGTTGTTCACTATTTGCTCTACCCTGGGGACTCCTGAAACTCTGCAAGAGTCACGTCAACCTAGGCTTCCTTGTCAGTCAAATTCCAAGCCTTTGATAAAACAGCTATCCCATTGAAGCAGCAGCCAGGAAATGAAACTGGTCTATGGAATTGGGAACACTGGCAGGAAAAGACAAAGACGTCACTTTGAGGACTAAGTTGCTCCTGACTCAAGCCGTGGCCATTATAATCACCTCATATCCATGTGCAAGCTGGGCAATGTATAAGGAAGATAGGAGATGAATTGATACTTTTGAATTAGGAAGTCGGTTAGGAATGTTGAGTCCACCATGTGCTGCTAGAAGAACCAGGAGAAAGATGAGGCTTTCACATAATCCAGTTTCCCCGGCTATCTGGTCAGCACACAGATGGAATCAGTATGAGGCTGTTTCCTCCCCTAAAGATGTGCAGTCTTGGATTCCCACAGGGACAGCTCTCCTCTGTTCTGTAGGATGCTATGAGTTGGAGGCTACTCAATGACAGTGGGTTGTCTGTTTAGGGTTTGAGTCAGAAGAACAAACAACTCATCTTGGAAGGTCCTTAAAATGGTTTGTCTCGCAGTTCTTTGGGCATGCTATCAGGAGGAACTAACCACTGAAGAAGGGAATCATTCTTACCAGAGGTTGAGTGAAAAATAAGAAGAATCCAGTGGGATGAACTGACACAATTGACTGACAATGGGCTCAAACATGTGCAGAGTTCTCAAATTGGCAATGTTCAGTCTTGTTGTATACAGGGTTGCTAACTAGATGGCACTTAACAACAGCAGCAACAACAACAACAACCAGGTCCTTTATTATGTTAAGGATTTCTGGAGCACTTCAGTAAGGGGAATGTAGCATTTAAATGTTTTCTGAAGTGGTACAAAGATCACTATGCTAAATGGTCTTTCTAAGTAAGCTGATTAAGCAATTGGCTTATTCTAGTTACTAATCAGGGAGCTTTTCTTTTTTTCCCAGGCAAGTAGGAATTGTTAGGTAGTGGAAAACACAATTTTTTGAAGTACTTACACCTTCCAATAAGTGTGTTTTAATATTGCCCCATAACCTCCCTCACCCCCACCCTTTAAGCTGTCACACAATGCCTTTATTTTAAGAGAGTATTTATTTTATGCTTCATAAAGCAGGTGCATAAGCTTCTTGGTTTCCCACCAGTGAATTGACACCTCATCCTTCTGAGATGGAACTTGCCTTAGTTTCTCAGTTATGAAATGATGAGGTAGACCAGATGGCAGTTTGATCCCTTTCAGCTTTAACTTTACAGCCATGAAGAGGGAGGCAATGCACACGGTTTCTGGAGTTGGGCAGACCTCGTCTGGCATTCTAAGCACAATTTCCTCAACAGTATAATGTAAGAAAGTAATAATGCTACTTCTCCCCCAAGGTAAGAAAGGAACCCAGCATAAGGTGTGGTATAGAAAGGCATTCTAGAATGGTGAGTTATTCTGGCTCCCCATGCCCTCACCACATCATTCATATCATTCAACCCACCCCTAGTTGGGCATCCTTTCACTAAAAGAGCAAGAGACTTCTCTGGTTTTATCCAAGGGCAATGACTAACCTTCTGGTAAGGCAAACCCTTTTGCGCATGGCCACAGGTTCTCCATTTCTTCCTCACCTGGCCTACCACCATCATTACCAGTCTGGTTGAAATGTGGGGGTAGGCAAATGTAGAACTGAATGGGGTAACAACCACTAGAAATACACTGGGGGCTCTCAGGAGCACTTTGGAATCAGGTGGGGTCTACTTCTCCACAGTGGGACGCCCAGGGTGCTAACAGCATATGGGAGCTGGAAGCCGCTGTGAAGGCTGCCTTCCAAGGAAAGGCAAACAGCCAACCGAGCAGCAGAGGGGAGGCCCACCCCCCAAGTACCTTCGCTTCCACACTCAAGATCCTCTGCATTGAACAGTGGCTGGTGACCACAAGGTCAACAGTTTATAACCACCGGCCTTCTCAGAGAGAAAGATGGCATGTTCTACTTTGGTAAATAGCCACAGGGACATGCTACCCTGCAGTGTCAGGTCACCATGAATCAGAGATAACAGGGAGGCAGTGAGTTTGCTTTGCTTGTTGACAGTATTGGTGAAGCGTTCGGACTTTGGAAGTAGGGAGGCTTGTCTCTCCCTCCTCCCATCAACTGTGCCAGCAGAATGGTCTTCCCTCTCCTCACTGGCCTCATCCATAAAAGCCAGATTGGAAACCCCTAATGATGGGAGGATTAAAAGTAGGTCACTAGGCACAGTGCTTACCAGTGCCTGGCATGGGGTATATAATTCAACAGTTCGTCATTCTAAAGATCACTAAGCACACTTTCAAAGCAACATGGGCAGACCCTTCCTCTCTACTCCCGGCCCCTCCCAGAGGCCCCACCATCAACCCCCCTACACGCGGCTGCAGTTGGCTGGCCAAGGTGCGGCGACGCTTCAGTGCCAGGCGGGGCGGGTCCCGGGGCTCACCTGGAGCGGCCAGCAGCACCTTTGCTCCGCTGCACTGGAAACAGTGCAACAGGGACTTCGCGCGGATGTTGTAGTTGAGGCAGGCCATGGCACAGCCCAGCTTGGCCAGCCCCAGCCACAGCCACACGTAGGCGGGCTCGTTGCCCATAAAGAGCGCCACGCAGTCTCCCTGGCGCAAGCCGAGGTGGTCGCGCAGCGCCCGGGCCACCTGGTTGCTGCGCCGGTCCACCTGCGCGTAGGTGAGCGTCTCATCGCCAAAGAGCAGGAAGGGCTTGTGCGGGCTCAGGCGCGCTCGCTCCAGGAAGAGCCGCAGGATGGTGCGCACCGGCCGCCGCTGCCCGTAGCTGCGCACCTTGCGGGCCACGCCGGCCACCCTCAAGAAGTAGCCCATGTCCTGGAAGAAGTAGGGGCAGCAGAAGTTGAGCAGCAGTGGCAGCAGCAGCAGCCCCGCCAGCGCGGTGTAGAGGGCCGGCAGCATGGCGGCGGCGGGGCCCCCGGTCCCCGGCAGGGCCGAGGGCGCACTCCGGGCGTGCAGCGCGGCGGCGGGGCGGGCGACGGGCGGGCGACGGGCGGGCGGCGCGGGGACCAGGGCGCGCGGCGAGGCCGGGGCGGCGGCGGGGCTTCTGGGCGAGCGGGCAGCACCGCAGCCGGCTTCTCGTGAGGAGCGAGCGTGGCCGAGTGGGTGCCCGCGGGCGCCGGGCGGGACCGGCCGGCTGAGCCCGCCCCCTTCGCGGGGCGCCGCCACCTGCACGCGCGGCCCGCCCCCGCGGCCCGCCCCGGCTGGCAGGCGACGCGGCAGCTTCCCGGGGGTCGCGGCCGCCCCTCTGCGCGAAGCTGCCGGTCCTGCGTCGCGTCTGGACTGGCCGCGCTTGCGCTGCAAGTCGGAGACCTCCCGGAACCAGCGCGGGTTTTTCAGAAAGGTGCTGCTGCGGAGGACGCAGCGGCTGCGGAGGCTGGAGGCTGGGGCGGGACGCACGCTCGGGCTAGTGGCATTCCTTGTCAATCGCAAATCGAGCGCGCTATCGACCTGATTTCTTACTGTGATCAGTAAAGGGCGCGGTGCGCGGGAGACAGTCCTATTGTTTATTAATTGCTGTCACCAGCTGCTACTGCCAAACCAGAAACACACCGCTCTGTTCCCGGGGATCCCAAGGGCCTTCCACCTTTTTGGTCTTTGTTTTAGAGTTGCTGCTCCTCTGCCGTCCCCGCCCCATCGCCTGGCCGTCTCCTGTGGCTCGAAAGCGGGAGAACGAGGGTCTGGTCCAACTCGCCCCAGTTCCTGGGCAAGTGGGTGCGGAGAGATCGCTCTGCTCCTCGTGGACCCCGCGGGGTTCTTCCGAGTTGATTTGGCAGGAAGTTCTGTCATACAGGCCCTTAAAATCACATCCTGGGGTGTATGTGTGTGTGTGTGTGTGTGTGTGTGTGTGTGTGTGTGTGTGTGTGATTTCGAACTATTCTAATACTTTGATCTCTCGTCCCATGATTTTCCTTCCTATCTGTTGACATTTCTGGAATATCCTCAGTCCATTTCAAAAGTGGCTCTGTTAAGAGAAGATGAAGTAAATGCAACCAGCCTTTCTCAGAAACCCTTTAAAAAAATGTGATCCTTTCCCTGAATTTCCTTTACTCGGAAACCAAACTCACTGAGTCACAGCGACCCTTCTAGGACGGGGGAACTGCCCCTGTGAACTTCCATGACTGTAAATACCCAGAGGCTACTCACTTCACTACTCACTACAGAGCTAAGTGGAAGCAGGCTTTCCGGTCTTTCTCCCGGAGATAACTGCAAGGAGTGAATTGTCTGCACGTGCCAGACATTCTACTAGGTGTTTCACTGGGAGGTAAATAAAAAAAAAAAGCAAGGCTACAACCAGACTTCTTTACGAAACAAAATCATAAAAGTAGGGAGTTATTGCTTTTCCACCGGATCCTCCACCTAGCCCTAGTAACTTCTGAAAGCAGCGTTTCCATCTCTCTGATAGTGCCGTGCAAACACTCAAAAGTTTTAGGAACCAAAAGAAGCCTGAAGGAGCAAGACCAGGGGGTAGGGTGGATGGGGTAAGATTTTTGATGGAAATTCTTGAAAGAGCAAGATGTTTGGTGATGGGGGAAAATTCCTTAGAGTAATTTTCCTGATCCTTTTCTCACGAAAACAATTTTCAATTTTCATAACTCCATCACAGTAAGCACCCATGTCCTGTATTTTTTGAGAAAATCTACTGAGTTTACCCCTTTGGGATCCCCCACGAGCCATACCCTTCCCACCTGACCTCTCTGCTTTGTCTCTACCAGGCCCAGCAGAGCCCCTAGGGGTCTTAGCTGTTTGAAGCCTGTTTGAAGCTGTTTGTGGGCTTTAGGCTGCGGAAACCTCAGGAACCCTAGAGGCATTTCTACTCCGTCTTACCTTGCGGCACGGCAGAGATTTTTAGTGGTGTTGTGTTTAGTTTTTTTTTTTTTTTAACAGATCTCCTTGGAAGCCACTGCTTTGATTAGATTTTTTTTCATTGACAACTACCTGCCAAGACTAAGACACAGATCTTACTGAGTGATCTTGTCTGTAGCCATTCACTGATCACAGAGACGTGTAAACATGTTTTGCTTGGAATAAGCCCAATACAACTGTAAACTAGATGCTTAGTAGCAATATTTTTTTACTTACTGGAGTATTTTGGAACCTGCCAGAATGAGTGAAAAAAACTCTGGTAAGTATAGGAGGCCCCGTTGACACAGTGATTCCCCACACGCTGGACGGTTGCCCACAGGTTATCATTTCCAAACCACCAGCAGCACCATGGTAGAAAGACACAGCTTTCTACTCTGGCAATGAGTTACTGTCTAGGAAACTGGCTGGGGTATTCTACGCTCTGTCATGAATTGAAATGGACTTGACGGCAGTGAGTTTGGTTTTGAGTAAGTAATGGAAGGAGTCTCCATAGGTCAGCAGGTTAAGAACTCAGCTACTCACAGAACTGTTTCTGGCTGAAACTCACCCAGCCTCTGCTCAGGAGACAAAGCCCAGCAGTCTGACGATGTGTTCCCAGGAAGATGACAGCCTAGGAAGAGGCCTACTCTGCCACACCAGATTGTTATGCATTGAAAACGGACTGGAGGGCATAACCAGCAAGAGCATAAACACCGTAAAGGTTCTGAAGCCGGGATCTGTCTGGTGTCAGGGCCCAGACAGTTAGCCCCAGTACTAAACTGCTACCCTGTCTCCAGATTTATTCTGAGATCCACATCCTCCCCTCCACCTTTCTTTGTAACAGTCTCCTTCCCCCCCCCCCCACAATTTTCATCTTAACTGTTTTTATTTATGGCAGTTTTCCTAGTAATCCCATTCTCTTTTCCTGATTCCTTCTTTGCTGATTGAGCTCGGATTTCGTGGGTGGTTGCATCATTTCCCTAAGGCTGACATGGGGGCTTACAGCATCCCCGAGGAGAAAGCAGCCGTGTTACCCCAAATAGGGGCCACTGTGTCTACTGGGAGGATGGGCACATTTCATGGAAAAGTTCAGAGCCAGTCCTCCCTCCTTATATCATTGCCATCGCTTTCATCCCTGCTTCAAATTCAGACACTTCCATGTGGCCTCCTAGACCTCTATGATTTTTCTGAAATGACTGCTCTCTATCTGAAGTGCTAGATTACTACTAATGCCCTCTCTTTTCTCTCCTATTTTGAGGATCATTTTAGCCTTGGACTGGAGTCAGAAATCTCTTTGAGTTATAGGTGAAATAAAATCCAAGGTGGTTTAAGTATAAACAGGGATTTGAACATTAACTGAAGAGTCCAGGGGTCAGACAGGCTTCAGGCAATCTTTAGCCTATTGCTTAAAGGATGGCATCCTGACCCAGTACTCTACAACTGTTTCTTTGCTCAGTCTCCACAATATTGTCCTGAACTAACTTTAGACCCTGGATGGAGAGCTCACATGACAATAGAGACAATACAGGGGAGACTGTACAGAGAGAAACAGTGGTGGCATACTGGGTCACAATGCCCAAAGGGAGTAGGCAAGTTGACTGCTTTCTGGATCAATTTCAGAGAGGAACACAGACTTGCCAAGGATGGCATTTTGTTGCTCACCCCTAATCTCCTAGATGCAGGAAAGCATGGATGAGAAACCACATGATGTTCTCCAAGGAATTCCATGAACACAGATGTTGAAGACAAGGTCCTTCCTTCTAAAGCTATAAGCTGACAGAGAAAGCCATTCTCTAAAACTGGTGCCTGAAACTGTGAGAGACTAATTAAAAAAAAATTAAATTCCTCTACGTGTAGTATTTCTGTTATGGCAATATTAGATAACATAGAACAAGATAAAAAAATATTTTCTTAGGAATAACCAACAGCTCCCAAGCCCCACCTCCCAAAAAAACCCAAATCAAAAAACAACCTAAACCGGATGTTACAAACTAGAACATTCTATTGGATTTCCTTGGCTGCCATCTTTATAGAACAGATTGCCAGTACTTCCTTCTTTTTTGCTTCTAGATGGGTTGAAATCATCAATCTTGGTTAGTAGTTGAATCCAAACCATTTGTGCCACAGAGCCATCTACCATGTTATTTCTGTTGTCAATTCCGCCTCAAAGACAGCCCCTTGTGCCACAAAATATTTATTGAGTTTCCACAATGAGCAGGTAACTCATAAGCATTAATCCTCCCCCTTTCACTCCCCAAACCCTCTACCATTGAGTTGAAGCTAACACAAAGTGACATATTATGCAGGATTTCTTTGCCTGTAGCTGTATGTGAATCTCATCTTTCTTAGACAATGCTTAGTGGGTTGAACCTCTGACCTGCCAGTTATCGGTCTAAGACTTACCTCCTCACAATGCCATTGGGGCTCCTTAACAGGCACTAATTATTATTATTATTATTATTATTATTATTATTATTATTATTATTACAGTTTTAGAGACTAGAATTTGATACCAATTGCTCCTTTTCTTTTTTAAAAGATAAGTTTATTGGGGGCTCTTACAGGTATTATAACATTCAATACATCATCTGTATCAAGCACATTCATACACATGTTGCCACATTCATTTCCAAACATTTTCCACTTGAGCCCCTGGTATAAGCTCCTCCTTCCTCCTCCCCCCTTTTTTAATGAATCATTTTATTGTGTACTTATACACCTCCCCTCTCGATCCATACACACATCAATTGTATACAGACCTCATTTGCACACTTGTTGCCATCATCAATCAAAATTTCCTCCCTCCACCTAGACCCCCAGTTCGAGCTTTTTTTGGGGGGGAGGAGGGGCATCACTGCCTGTGGTGGTCGTGGGCATTACCCAGTGCTGCTCCTGAGAGCCGCTGCTGGATTTGAACCACCAAGCCCGGGGGCCGCAGTCCTGCACTCAGCGAGTTACGCCACCCGGGCTCAGCCCAAGTTCGAGCTTTTCAAGAATGATTTGTCATAGGGAGCCAGGCTTCTTCAACTTCCCTTGGTCTTGCCCAGCTTTCACATGCACATGTTTTTATTGTTGGGTGCCAGACACCAGCCTTACGCTTGTTCTTGTACTTGAGCCCATTTTTGCAGCTACTGGATCAATCCACCTTGCTAGGGGTCTTTCTCTTTATCCCTTCCCTTTATCGAGTATGATGTTCTTTTCCAGTGACTGTTTTTTCCTGACAACATGCCAGAGTATATGAGATGAAGCTTTGCCATCCTTGCCTCAAAGGAGTATTCTGACTATACTTCTTCCAAGACAGCTTTGTTTTATCTTTTGGAAGTCCATGGCATTTTTAATACTCTTTACCAGTACCATAATTCAAATGCATGGGTTCTTGTTTGGTCTTATTTATTTAATATTCAACTTTCACAAACATATGAGGCAACTGAAGAATACTATTGCTTCATATTTAGCCTTCAAAGTAACTTCCCTGCTTTTCAACTCTCTAAACAGGTCCTCTGCAGATTTACCTAACACAACACATTGTTGCTTCCATGAGCATTGCTTGTGGATCCAAGCCAGATGAAATCTTTGAGAACTTCAAACTTTCCTCCATTGATCATGATGCCAACTATTGCCCAGTTATGAGGATTTCAGTCTTTTTTACATTGAGCTGTAATCCATACCGGAGACTATAATCCTTGGTCTTCATCAGCAAGTGCTTTAAGTCCTCACTTTCAACAAGGAAGGTCACATGCATATGGGGTGATTAAAATGACCGTGGTTTAAGTCAGGAGCAACTTAGTCCTCAAAGTGACCTCTTCACTCTTTAACCTTTTTCTTTTCTTTTTTTTTTTTTCACTCTTTAACCTTTTAAAGAGGTCTTTCCCAGCAGATTTACCCAATTCTGTATGCCAATTTGATTTCTTGACTGTTGCTTCTATGGGCATGGATTTGGGATGGTTGTTTTATCAAAGGCTTGGAGTTTGACTGAAAAGGGAGCACAGGTGTACAGGACTCTCACAGTTTCTGAAGTACTTGGGGTAGTGCAAACAATGAACACCCAGTCACTAAGAGAATGGTTGGAGGTTCCAACCTACTCAGAAGCACCTTGGAAGAAAGGCCTGGCCATTTATTTTTAAAAAATCTGCCTCCAATAATTTTTGGAGCACAGTTTTCCTCTGGGTTTCTTTGGTTTGGGTTATTTAGTTTTGAACATAGTTTCTGTTTTTAATAGAGTTGTAACAGAATATAACATACTTCTGTAGTACAAAAATATAACCAGAAGTTTCTCTTTCCAGTGGTCTTCTCCCATAGACCATTATGTTTAGGTCAGTGTCTATGGAGAGTACAGCAAATTTCCCAAATTCAAGTCCAACATGAATGAGACTCTCCAGTGGACTTAAGGCATTTCCTGGCAGGGATCACACCAGGGAAAACATAGTTTGTTTCCAAACACTGAGGTAGCATTGTTACCAATGCAGAATTACACTCTGATCTGAACCAGTTACCATAAAGGGGATAAGTGAACAAGGTTGCATGTTGGCGAAATGTGCCCATGTTGTGTATTTTTGTTGAATGGACAAATTCTTAGAGTGCTTTGAAACTAGGATTGGAAAACCTTTTCGAGGTTCTGATCCTGTAATTCTTTAACTGAATGAATGTATTATACTTGGGTAGAAAGTTGAGAGAAAAAACTATAATGAACTTAAGAATCATGTAATCATTTGCAAAGCTTTTTAAAAATTAACTGGTAAAATTCTCAAGAATATTGGCTTGAAAAGACTGTGGTTGGGCCCAGGACTATATATTGTTGTTACAAGTCCCACCCCAACCCCAGATGAGTGTAAAGCAGATAGTCTGAGGACAAGACATTGACAAACAATCTGTCTGGCTTCAACCAGTTGTTTGATACATGAAGAAACATCTGGAGGGGTGACAGCAATTTCCCAGGTTGATCTGACTAATTAGCAACACGAAGAGAGGACAGTACCGTAATGCTCTTCCCCCCAGGGCCCTCTTTATTACATCACACCATTGAGCCAGTTCTAGCTATTGTGACCTAATATACAACAGAATGAAACCCTGCCCGGTTCTGTGACTTCATCACAATTTTATAGTTGAGCCCATTATCGCAGCCATTGTGCCATTCTATTTAGTTGGGAGGAGGGGTCTTCCTCTTTTTTTTTTGCCAACTTCCTACTTTACCAAACATAATGGTCTTTCTCAGGAAATGGTCTCTCCTGGTAACAAGTCTGTGGTAGTTATATGATTTTATGTCAACTTGAAGTGTAGGAGTAGAATCTAGTCTGTCAATTAGGTCATAGCCAGATGGTTACTCCTTATGGGCATGATCTCATAAAGAGTGTTCTGGGAACCTCTCCTTCTCTCTCTGCTTCACTTTTTCCCTGCTATTGAGTCACTTGCAGCGCTGCCGATGCCATGCTGAAACCTGTTAACACTATTGGATCTACAAGACTTTGCACCCACAGACCTGTGGTCTTCCTGTATTCTACATCATTGCATGTGGCTGTGTGAGTCTGAAGAAGGATTTGTGGACTAGCATTGGACTTATAGGCTAGTGTTGGACTTACGGACTTGACTTGGATTGGACTGGGATGTTTTCTTCATATCCAGTTACTCCTTGATATAAAGCTCTTTCTTATACATATGTGAGTTTCTCTGGATTTGTTTCTCTAGTTAACCCGGTGTAACACAAGGTTCAAAGTAAGTGAGAAGTCTCTCTATCTTTGCTTCTAAGGAGCACTGTGCTGTACTTCTTCCAAAATAGGCTCATCTGTTCTTGTAGCAGTCCATGGTACTTTCAATGCTCTTCACCTGCACTATAATGCATAGATTCTTCTGTGGTCTTCCATATTCAATGTTCAACTTTCACATGCATATCAGGCAAATGCATATGCCTCCTCAAAGTGACATCCTTGCTCTTCAACACTTTAAAGGGGTCTTGTGTAGCAGGTTTACTCAACACCTTTTTTTATTTCTTGGCTGCTGATTCCATGAAGATTGATTGTGGATCTAAGCAGGTAAGAGCTTTAACAACTTCAAAATGTCTCCATTTATCATGATTTTACCTAATGGTCCAGTTCTAAGGATTTTAGTCTTTCATACACTGAGGTGTAGCCCACACTGAAGGATACCATCATTGATCTTCATCAGCCAGGTGCTGCAAGTCTTCCTTGTTCTTAGCAAGCACAGTTATGCTATTTGCATAACAAAGGCTAATCAGCTTTCCTTTGGTGTTGATGCCATGTTTTTCAGATAGTCCAGCTTCTTGGATTACATACAGATTGAATAAGTATGGTGAAAGGACACAGCCCTGACACACCTTCTCTGAGTTTCAACTGTGCCTTGTTCTGTTCAATGGACGGTCTTCAGTGCTGCAATTCTTGTACTTTTCCCAATCGAATGTAAGATTTATCACATTGTAAAACAGTCAAATGTCAAGAGATAATTTTTTTTGCAAAAATCACAGTTCTCAAAATCTGCTTTCCAAAGCACTTCATTTGATATCCTGTAAAACCAGTGATTTGAGGCACATTGCAATTACTTTCCTTTCAAAGTTACATGGACCCTTTCTGTAGGACTGTAAGTTTTATCAGTGGAAAGCAACTGTCAAATAAATTTCAGACAAAGAGAATGTTGGTGGGTCTTGTGCTTGGTTTCATAAATGCTTTAAATAGTTACTCTCTATGCTAGACAGATTACTCCCAATGCCCACTTCCTTTCCTTCCCTTCTATGGAAGAAGTTCAGGGGAATATCTGTAAGAGTCCCCAATAAAATGATTAATAATATTAATAACAAAAAAGAAGTTCGGGGGACACACATTGTTTCCTAACCTTGCTTGGCACTTACCAGCTGCTTCATCACTGTGATGGTTAAGTTCACACATCAATTGATCTAAGCTGTGGTTCATTTGTTTGGCCAAACACTCGTCTAGTTGCTGTTCTGTAATGTCATGTAATCCCTTTGTTAGTTTGGGTAGACCAGAGAAATGAATCCAGAGACACTCATGTATGTGGAATAGAGAACTTTATATAAAAAAGTAACCATGCATCTATGAAGCATCCCAGCCCAGTGTAGATCAAGTCAATAAGTCTTGATATTAGTCCATGAATCCCTCTTCAGACTCATGCAAAACATACAATGATTTCAAATGCAGAAAGATCAGCACCTGGTAGGTAGAAAGTCCTGTGGATCCAATGGTAGTGGATGCATCTCTAGGGCTCTGAATACCATTAGCGTGGCTCCATGTGGCTTGTCAACAGGAAGGTGAAGAAGAGAGAGTGTGTTCTTCCTCCAGGGTGAAAGAAATGAAGCTCCCAGAATCCACATGAGAAGGTGCCACCCCCTAGGAAACACATTCAGACTGTGACCTGATTGACAGGCTAACCCTACCCCTTCACTCTATTTATCAAGTTGACATGAAATTGTGTAACCATCACAATCATTTTCCATAATTTTATATCATATAACCCATTCGACCCATCTATTTTTAATTTAAAAAGGAGTTCCCTTATGGTGTATTCTGCTTCTAGATTACAAATAAGCATTTTCGTAGAATTCTGTCCTTTTTTTTTTGGGGGGGGGAGCATCACTGCCCTCAGGTGGTGGGAGTAGGAGGCCCAGCCTTTGCTCCGTGGAGCTGGAATTGAACCTCCATCCCAGTGGGCCGCAGTCCCGCGCACAACCACTACGCCACCGGTGCTCAGCCCTGAATTCTGTCCTTTTTAACTTTTGCCCCTTACACAGTGTAAGCCTTCAGAAGTTTCCAGCCTACCACTTCACACTTTGAGCTTGTCCACTCTCCACAATCCCATAAGTCAGCAGGAGTCTCCAGCCTGACATCTAACCTAGAGTTTCTTAACTTGCCAGTCCTCATAATCATGTGAGTCAATCCCTTGACTTCAATATCTCCTGACTCTATGGCAGCAGAGTGCTATGCACTATATGTATTGCTGGCTTGATTTCTTTAGAAAACTCTAATAAAGATAATTTTTGATCATCCACCTTTGATGATATCCTAGAGAAGACCTTTCAGTGGCTGATTCAGACTGCCCCTTTTCCCTTCAGAGCCCCAAGCCCTGACTTCAAAGGTCTTTTCAGAGCATATGAGCCTCTTGACTCTCAAAAATCAGTGGAAGTCTGAGTCTTCAGGAATCTTGTTAAAGTACAACTTGCTAGGTCTTACTTCCTGAGCATCTGATTCAGTAAGTGTTGGGTGGGACCAAGGATTTACATCTTTAGGAGTTTAACCTTATTGAGGATGCTGCTTCTGTTTCAGGGACTATCTTTTGAGAACAACTGATGTAGCCCTTTGGTTTTCAGACTGTTCAGCAGAGTCCCTGGACATCTGAGGAGCCTCTCAATGTATAGAGAATTCAATATAGAGAGTGGGAAAGGTGCTCTGAGGCCTTGTCCTAGTTCCAATCAGAGTAGCGTTCCTCTGCAAAAGTATTCCAGAAACTGTTCTTTAGCCTCACCAACACATGCTATTCCTTACATTGAACTGATTCATAGCACCACACAGCTCAGGACTTCATTGTTTCATGACTGTTAGTTTTACCTCTTCAGCAAGAATCTAATTTCCATAGTGAAATAATGGGAAAGAGCATGGAAGTTGTAGTCCAAGACCTGGGTTAAAGTTCTTGTGTGTCACATTTGACTGAGTATGTTTTTGTAAGTTGCCAGAGCTTCTACTGTGTCTACTGCTAATTTTGTATGTCTTGAGGGATCGAAAGGAGCCCTGGTGGCATAGTGGTTGTGTCAGTCGGGGTAGACTAGAGAAACAAACTCATAGACATGCATATGGATATAAGGGAAAGGCTTATATACAAGAGGAATGCAACCTTGAGAAAGCATCCCAACCCAGTCCAGCCAAAAGTCATAAGTCTGATATTAACCCATATGCCTAATACCAGTCTATAAACTCTTCTTTTGACTCACAAAATCACAGGTCAGTGGATGCAGAATCCTGATGCTGATAGGGGTCTACCCATGACTCCTCGCTTTCTGGGCTCAGGGTCCATCAACAGCATCCAATGGTGGTAGAAGCAACTTATCGCTGGCAGGGGTCTCCACATGGCCTCTCCAGCTTCAGAGGTCTGATTCCATCAGGGTAAAACCGTGTGGCTTCTCCTCTGGCTCCTCCAGTTCCTGGGACGCTGTTTTCTTGTCTTGTCCATAGTTTGTTGTCTCTGAGACTAACTCCCAACAACTGGGGAGATAGCTTCTCATCTCCACCAGGGAAATATCGCAATATTTTCCAGAAGTCTCAGGAGAAAGCCATGCCCACATGGAGGCTTCATTTGCTACTCAATGACTATCTCCAGATTACCAGGCTAGACTCCACCCCTACATCTCAATCATGAAATTAACATAAGCACACGATGGCCACAGTGGGTATGCACTGGGCTGCTATTCACTTGGTTGGCAGTTCGAAGTCACCAGCAGCTCAGCAGGAGAAAGACTGGGCTTTCTACTCCCATAAATAGTTACAGTCTCAAAAGCCACGGGGTGGGTGGGGGGGGGCACTATGAGTCAACATTGATTCCTTTGTCAACAAAATGGCAACATTGTGAAGCTTGCAGCAATTATGACATTACTTAGCACACAATAGGATTGTTTTTGTTCACGGTAGGATTTCAAGTGGCTGGCTCATTCAGTGGCTTTCAGGAGGGTTTATCTCTGACTGCATGCTTAGCTATGGATAAATTACATTTCTTGAAGTGTGTATGCCTGTTATCTATCCTGCTGACCTGCCTGTCAAGGTGGCTTGTGAGTGACATCTGTGATGAACAGGCCTTCAGGGAGAACACAGGTGAGTGTTTCTAAGATTGGACTTTATGTTGGAGGATGAAAGGGTGTAGAAGTTAGGACTAGATAGTTGTTGGCACTAATCACTAAGACTCGGGGCCATCCCAGTTGTGCTTGATAACGATGCAAAATACACTTTGAAGGAAAAAAAGTGTTTACTCTCCCTAGTTTTGATCAGAATGCCTTTGGTTTAGTGTTGAATTCTAATGGAGGGAAAATCCCTAATGAGAGAGCGATTGCTTTTGGTGGAAATTGTGCTTTACAAGTTTTAGTTTCTATTTGGAAAAAGTACAGCCAGAATGGACTTTAGTAGCAAGGGTGCTGAGACTTAGTTTCATGTACTTTGGACCTGTTCTAAGTAGACACCTGTCCCCGGAAAAGGACATCATATTTGGTAAAGTAGATGGTCAGAGGAGAAGAGAAGGAGCCCCAACAAGATGGATTGACACAGTGGCTGAAACAATGGACTCTAACTTAACAATGACTGTGAGGATACTGCAGGAGTGGGTGTTTTGTTCCGTCATGCAAGTGGCAGCTATGAAAAGACCCAACATCATCCAACAATAACACCAACAGCTCGGTTAATGACTTTCTGATGTCCCCCGCCCATGGGCAATATTCCATTATTACCCATCCACTTACACTGTAGTCATAACCCAGTCATAATGTGCTCTTCTCTATGTGTGAGGGTATTGGTCAGTTCTTTATCTCTTAGATTTTTTTTTCTTCCTATTTCCCTCTCTTGAATAATGGATTTTCTTCTTGGCCAATTTTTAATGTGAACGTTTCCTAGTATTATGCCATCAATTTTCTTCTGCCCCTTCTTCCTCTTTCCTTAAGCCACCTCATCTGTTCCTACGACTGTGACTGTGCTTCGGTGCTGAACACTTTTTTTTGGCATCACTGCCCTCTGGTGGGAGTGGGAGGCCCAGTCTTGCTTCTGGAGATCTGCTGCTGGATTTGAACCGACAAGCCAGTGGGCTGCAGTACCGCACTCAACCACTACACCACCGGGGCTCAGCCATGTGCTGAACACTTCTATGCTGAGAATCTAGACATTCAGCCTGGGTCTTTCTCCTGAGTTCCAAATCTGCTTTTATTTTATTTATTTTCAAAACCATTTTATTAGGAGCTAATTTAGACCTCATACCATTCCATAGTTCAATCACACACATCTGATTTGATAATGGCATACTACACAGTTTCAGCTGAATTAATTCATTCATTTTTCCACTCATGTATCACTTATTTAGCATTTATTTAGTGTATTCTAGGTGCAGGCTGCTTCACAGTGAAGGATAGATATAATTACTCATATTTGAAATTGGGGAGGTTAATAAAAACCTGTGACGAACCACACACAGCAAGTAAATTGTGGAGCAGGGACTATAACTTGGGTTTCATTATTAGTTCAGTGATGGACGATCTATCACTGTTTTCTTGCTCCTGCCCCTAATTTATGCATAGTCTGTAATTATGTTTTTCCTCCCTATGGAGGCTACTTAATGATGTCCTCTGTTGTTTTTGGCATGCTGGTATGCCCTGCTCCTTTGAAATCTTTCAGTTTTGGTTTCTATCTTGCCCATATATCTCTGATTCTCCAATTGCTATTCTTGAGATGACAAATGTGATCGCCCAAGCAGACCAACCACTTACATGGTGTGTAGGCTCTGGCTGCTGTTCAGACTATTAATCACTGCTGTTGAGTAATATATGTGCAGTACCAGTACAGTACATCCAGCTGTATGTCTATTCATGCAGGAGTGTGGGGTAGGAATAAAGTAAGAGATGGAGTCTCCTGATCAAAACATGGTCACTTTATGTAATATTTTTTACTAGCAGAGGCTTGGCAATTTCTCTCTAAAGGGATTGTGGTAGTTGAGCGGTTTTATGTCAACTAGACACTTATGACTAAGGGGTGGAATCAAACTTGTCATTCAAGTGATTGTTTCATGATACCTCCTTGGGGCTGTGGCCTTTTGTATAAGAGTGAGGGACTCGGGAAACTGCTCTTTTTATGACTTTGCTTTCCTGCTTGGTGGAACTCAGCCATAGGCCCTGTCATGCTTCCACTGATTTTGGATCCATGTAACTCTATACTTACCTGCCTACGATCTTCCCGCTTCTTGGTTCACCATTCTGCATCACCTGCATGTGGCTATGTGAGTCTGAAGCAGGACTTAGCATCAGACTTAGGTACTTGAATTGGACTAGACTGAGATGCCTTATTGATATCTAGTTACTTATTGATATAAAGCTTTTTCTTATACATTGATGAGTATCACTAGATTTGTTTCTTTAGAAACCAGGCTTAACACAGGGACTATGGATATGGTTAAAAAAAAAAAGTAAAACAAAACATGGCTCACCAGGGAGATCCGCCTAGGGAAAGTGCCTGACAGAGAGATTCAGCACTGCTGGATCACTGAAGAGCATAATAAAGATAAGTAGGCACAGATTTGCAGGGTTTTGAGGGGCTGGGTCTTTTGGCTTACCACAGTGAAGCCTGGCTGGGGCCGCCACTGAGCCGCCACTTGAGCCGCCACTGTCTGACACTGTCTCTGCCGGAGTCACTGCCAGGGCAGTTGGAGCCAGCACAGGGGCATTGTCTCATCAGACCCACAGCTTGCCTCCAGTACAGGGCAGAGGATGAACCCTTGCAGCCCTATGCTCAGGGATCGGGACTCAGTTATGTGGTTGCTTTGCATCCTCTTGCTTCTCTCTGTCGCCCCATGGTTTTGGCAGGCTTGGTTTCTTGGTGTTAACTCCTGGTATTTTCCAGTTTGACTCACAGGCCAGACCACTCCTGTTAACCTAGGGCAATTACACCTGCTACGCCCAGCTGTGAGAGCCCCACCCTGTGCAGTGTAGCCCAAGCTGGAGAAGCCTTACTCCTCTACCTGTGTATTTTTCCACCCAATTTCTTAGAGGAATTCCAGTCTGTGTGGTTGGGAGAGGTCTTACATGTCTTCTGGGGGTCTGCCTGACTGAGAAATCTTTCTCCTGCCTTCCTTCCTACCACGAGCATCCCAAGGTGGTTTCATCAGCGCTGGCCTGAGTTTCAAGCTACTGCAGGAATCACTACCCAACCTCTGAGGTGATCTGCCTGATCAGGTGGTTCCGCCCACTATTCACGGTGCTCTACTCAGGAGTGGGTAGCCCACTGGTGCTTCCCTTACAGTGGGCACCCCATGCACCCTCTCAGTGCCACAGGCTGCCGTGGGCTGCACCATCCTGGCTCCTGGTGAGATTGTGAAGTGTAGCACCATCCTTGTGGCTTTACAGCAATCCAAGCAGTGGTCCCTGAGAGGATCGCCCAAATTGCCCTCCAGACAACAAGACTACTGGTTCACTAGGGAAACTGTGAAGTCACAAGAGGATAAAGTGTTAGGCTAATTCTATAGTGAAATTAGTCATAGTTCGAAGACACATTCCTACAAGTCTCCCAGAGAGAGTCAGTGCTCTTTGAGTCCCTGGAAAATAGCACCTGGTTCCTTGAAAACAACGCAACGCAAACAGCAATCAGCCCCAACAACCTCAATGAAAAAACAGGAGTAACAAAAGGCAAGAGCAGAAGATGTCCTGAACCTAACAACATGCATAGAAGAAGCAGACACTTATATGCCACATAAATAAATTTTCAGAATGATGCTTGGAGTCATACAGGATATGAGAGAAACAATACAGAAAAAGGATGAATTGATAAATGAGAAAAAGTCCTTACACCAAAGGAAAATACAAGAGCTTAGGGATGAGATAATGAAAACCAACAGCAGACTCATGGACTTTGCGAATTGACTGGAATAAGCCCAAAACCGCAACAGTGACCTAAAGGATAGTCAAGTGGGATTTAACATATGAGAATAAAAATCTAGTAAGATTATCAGAGAAACTGAAGAAAATGTAAGAACTATGTCTAATACTAGGAAGAAGAATAAACATCAGAATTATTGGTCTTCCAGAGGAAGACACAACAATGAAGTAATCTGCAACAATAGTCAGAGCACTTTTGAAGGAAAACTTCCCAAGCTTGATGAATGAAAACGAGGTAGCCATTCAGGAGGCTGACCAAGACACATAATAGTTAAACTATCCAACTTTGAGGAAAAGGAGAAAATCATGAGAGCAGTTAGGAATAAAAAAGCAATCAGATATAAAGTTTCCCAAATAAGAATATACTCAGACCTATCAGCGAACACTATGAAGAAGAGGAGAGAGTGAAGCAATATATTC
>PVJH01023460.1:0-34778 GCA_004026705.1 Nesogale talazaci | reverse complement strand
CCCTCTATTTTACCGAGCATGATGCCCTTCTTTAGCGACTGGTCTCTCCTGACATCATGCCCAAAATATGTAAGGCAAAGTCCTTGCCTTTAAGGAGCACTCTGGTCATGCCTCTTCCAGGACAGATTGGTTTGTCCTTTTAGCAGTCCATGGTACTTACAATATTTTTTTCCAGCACCACAATTCAAGTGCATCAGTTCTTTTTTTTTGTATTCATTATTCAATGTCCAACTTTCACACAGATATGAGGCAACTGAAAATACCATAGCCTGAGTCAGGCATATCTTAATGCTCAAAGTCACATCCTTGTTCTTCAACTCTCCATTGAGGTCTGGTACAGCAGATTCCCTAATACAACACATTGGTATCTCTTCACTGCTGCTTCCATAAGCATTGATTGTGAGACCAAGGAAGACAAAATATTGATAATTTCATCTGTTTTTTTCTATTAATCACGATGCTACCTCTTGGTCCAGTCGTGAGGACTTGGGTCATTACATTGAGTCGCAATCCATAGCGAAGACTGAAATTCTTGATTTACATTAAGCCATGCTTCAACTTTTCCTTAATTTCAGCAAGTAAGAATGTCATTTGCATATTCCAGGTTGTAATTAAGCCCTTGTCCAATCCTGATGCCACCTGATTCCTCATGTAATCAAACTTCTGTAATGATCTCCTCAGCAAACTGATTGAATAAATCTGATGAGAGGATGCAATCCAGACACATCTTTCCAGTGTTTAAACCATGCAGCATCCCCTTGTTCAGTTCACACAGCTGCCTCTTGATCCATGTATAGATTCTCCATAAGCACAATAAAGCGTCCTGGAATTTTCATTGTTCTCAAGGCTATTCATAAGTTAAGAGCCACACGATTGAATGCCTGTGCATAGTTAATGAAGCACAAATAAACATCTTTTTGGTATCATTTGCTTTCAGCCAAGATCCATCTGATATCAGAAATCATATTCCTTGTTCCACTTCCTCTTCTGAATCCAGCCCAAACCTCTGGCAGCTCCCTGTCAATGCTACAGTCATTGTTGGATCATCTTCAGGAAAATGCTACTCGCATGTGATAGCAGTGATAGTGTTCTGTGATTTCAGAATTTGGTTTGATCAATCACCTTTCGTGGAAATAGGTACATTCCCTGAGGTGGCCAAGCAGCTATCTCCCAAAATTCCTGGCATAGACCAGTAAGTCCTTCCAGTGCTTCATGAGCTTATTGAAACAGTTCAATTAACTATAACTCAATTCCTGAAGTCTTGTTTTGTCTAACGATTCCTGAAGTCTTGTTTTGGCTAATGCTTTCAGTGCAACGTGAACGTCTTCCTTCAACATTTTTGTTTCTTGCTCATATGCTACCTCCTGAAATGGTAGCATTTGGTCTAGTTCCTTTTGGTACAGTGATTCTGTGTATTCTTTCCATTATCTTTTTTTTCCTTCTGCCTCTTTCCATCATCTTTTGATGCTTCCAGGATCATTCGATATTTTGCCTACAGAATCAAGGCTTGAGTTTCCCTTGTGTTATTTTGGCATATGATATACTGAGCATGTTCTTTGTTTTCTTTTTTCCCATCCGCCACTCCCCACAGTTAGCTCTGAACATGAAGTTTAAAAGGGCCACAGAAGCTATATGATTTTCTTTTACATGCCTTGGTTTTCTCTAGAAGTAATACATTATACCAGGACAAAAACTGTGATCATGAGTAGCACTGAAAGGCTGGAGCTCAGGCTCTGAGGAATACTTTGAATCCATGCTCCTGGGTTCTAACCCTCCTGTGTTATCCAACAATAGCTTGATTACATTAGTGTCAGCAGAAGCCTCAAGCTTGTCTTTAAATGTATAGAAAATGTCTCTTTTAAGCTGATAAGCATCTAATGAAATGTTTCCTTTAACCCTAGCAAATATTCCCTAAACAAATCCCAATCATGCAATGTGTTCAATATATAATGAAATATTTCCCTTAGACCCTTGTAAATGTTTGCTAAGCAAATCCCAATCAAGCATTGTAATATCATATAGATACAGGGTTACATAGAAATCAATTACAATCCAATCATATTTTAGCACCAAATTAATAAGTCCAAAATCTTGATCTTTCAGCAAAAAAGTTTGTAGTAATAGTCCAGTCGCTTTTGCGTAAAATGTTCAATTATGATAGATTCCCAGAGTGCCCCTTAGATAGCATCAGCAATGAAAAAATATTTCAGAAGGCAGCAATCACATTTATCTGGATTCTGTGATGTCTTCTTTGATGTTCTGGATGACTTCAGTAACTGACAGGATCGGGTTGCAGCACCAGCTTCCCTCCTCCCTTCTGGACCTTGCTGCCTAGAGAGAACTCCACTATCTCTTTTGCCTGTGAAATATAAATACAGAGTCTGCCCTTTGGTGTCAGCAAACTGGAAACAGAATTGTGGTTAAGTGATTTTCCCATCTCTTCTGTGTTCTTCATCTTTCTCCAAACATGGTTGCATCCTTTTAAGGAGAGTTCGTCAATTTTGGTTTGCAAAAACATCAATGTATTGGCCTTTCTCCAGGTGATTATTGGACCTGAATCCCAAATGCAATTCCTATCTTCATGGGATTCCTCAGGATGTGCTTTCTCTGTAGGAGAAAACAAGTATTTACCTGCCCTACTTTTGTTACCAACCTTTAGTAAGGAGAATAATCTTTTGGGTAACATGATTAAATGCATTATGTCACATATAATATTTCTCTTTTCCTCCTTCTGCAATAATAATATAGATTTCAAAACAATATAACCAATATCAGGGAACTTGTCTGACTCCCAATAGGTGAAACTCCTTACATAGTCTTCATTGCTATGTAAATTTCAGGTGCCTACTCTGAGAGAACCTAGAAAACTATCCAATTGCTTTTTAACACATTCAAGATTATTTAGAGGACTCAAAATTTTCTTAATAAATTTATTTTGCTGTAGTAGTAACTCATCAAGTAGACATTTCTTCTTTAATTTCACCAATAAGATTACATGTTCAATTAAACCATATTGCCCATCAACTCTTGATACTGTGAGATTTTATGGTCTCGTGATAGTTTGCACTGGGTTGCTTCTTTCATTTCTTTCATTCTGGAATTAGTGGAAGTCAACAGTGGGGCTCTCAGTCCCTCCCGAATGCCCGAAGGAAATAACTTCACATCCATTCCCTTCAGTTTCTAAATCCCTGTCGAGATGCTTTTGTCTCCCCATTGCCAAACTCCAAAAGACCCTTTGATTTGAAGTGTGATCAGCCTTCTCAAGCACTCTTTCCAGATAAGTATAAGTTCTTATTCTGTAGATAAAGGGCAACAAAAATTGGCATGGTATATCAGATTTTATCACTGCCTTAGTTTCCTCACTGTAACCCTGATTAATAATTCCATTAACCATTCGAAAACTTTGAGAATTAAGATAAGACCTTCCTAATAAACATTCCATAGTTCTTTTAGGTAGGAGAGCCTAGTCACTGCTTTTAATAATTTCTGATTTGATTACAGCTTTTGACTTTTCTTCATAACTCTGGCTAATTCCAATAGCAAGCTGAATTCCTTGATTACTTAAGCTAAATCTTCTTGATAAGAACTGTATTACTTTTTCAATAAGTTCCTGTTCTTCAAAATCAGCAGGCTCCTGCTTGGGCTTCTGAGACCCCATATGGTCAGTCAAACTCATTGCAGTGAAGACACAGGCTGGGTTTTGCATGTTTGGATAAGCCATTCTCTTGCTGTGAGGCTGAGTATTACCTGCCATCTTCCAGTAAGATTCTCTTTGCTCCCCCAGGCAGGTACCTTGCTTTTTGAGCTCCATCGCACAGGGCTTAGACCAAACTCTTCTATTTCTCTGCCCAGAAGCCTTTGCTAGTGGCAACCGTTTACTGCTAGATCTTGAGTGACACTGACTTGTCCGGTGAATTCCCTTTGTACAGTGGGAACAAAATTTAGATTCTGCCAAATTCAAACATGGGGACTCTGGTCCATTCCCTGACACAGGCTGTAAATCACTTTGCGTTCAACTTGAATGGCCTGTGTGCCTTGCACTCCCTTTGAAGACAACCTGTCTTTCCACAACCAAAGCACTTTCCTTTCATTCTGGAGTGTTCTGCCAAGGTATCTGCCATAAGGTTGGCTTTATATTTATTTGTCTCTATATTTCTACATATTCTAATATTATCCAACTGCATGCCCTGTTCCCTACAAGAATGCAGGGCATCTTTACAAATTTTACTAGAAGAATCATAAGAGCTCTTTCTTTCACTTCATGAACATTTTTTACACTTTTAGAAACAGTCTTCCAATGACAGAGTTTAATTAATCGAATGAGTTTAATGACAGAGTTTAATTAATCTAATCCTCTGACTTACAGCCATCCAATTCGGCCTTCTCTCTTCTGATGGAATTACCTCTTCCCAGGCCCTTAGGCAAACTTCTTATATTTGTGCTATTGTCTGTATAGAAAACTGAAGCTGAGACTCAACTGTGATATAATTCTCATCTCTTAGCAATTGATGAATTCCTATATCTATTCCATCCTCAGGATTCCTATGGACTGCTCCCTTCCACGGTATTAGCTATTGTAAATACTCTTTAGCAAAGAGACACATTTTTGCCATGCCTATCCAGTCGGCAGGGGTCCAACTCCCAGAGTCTGCCATGGACCTTATCATGCTAATTACATGATGTGCATCTGGGCCATTGTCATTTTTTGCTTACTTGAGATCTTTTAGGAATTCCAAGGGAAAGGCACTGTAAATTTCTTATGGGTGCCTCCCTTCAGACTGTCTGTGAATAATGGAACAGGACAAGATATTCAAAATTCTAGATCTTCTTCCTGAGCTAAGCTCCTCTCCACTCCAGAGAGCAAAGGTGCCTTTTTATTCTTTGCTTCTCTTTTTTTTTTTAACCCTCTTGCCACACCTATGTTAAATATCTCCACTAGCATTTCTTTGAATGTGTTCTCTCTACCTCCAGTGTTGACTCACTTAATTGTTTTATGATCTCTGGTATTTACATTAAGTTCCAGCAGGGGAGGTGCTTTTAATATTTCTCCTCTTGATTCAACAGAACCTCTGAACTTTCCAACCAACTGCAAAAAAATACACATTTTTCTCTAATATGCATGGCTCATATTCTAAAATAAACCACATACTGGGCCATCAAGCAAACCTGAGGAAATTTGAACATAGAGATCAATCAAACCATATTCTCAGACCACGATGCCATGAAGCTGGAAATCAATAATAGAAATGAATAACAATAATAATAATAATAATAATAATAAAATAACAACAATGACAAACACTTGGGGAGTCCATAGTCAACAACACACTACTCAGAAAGTACTGGGTAATAGCCCAAATAAGAGATGAAATTAGGAAGTTCCTAGAAACTAATGAGAATGATAATGCAACTGTAGTAGTTACATAATCTAGTGTTAATTTGAGAGAATAATGAAGTGGTGGAATCTAGTTTGTCAATCCAGAGATGGTAAATGAGGCCTCTGTGAGTCATGGCCTTCCCCTGAGAATTCTGTGAACTCTGGTATTTTTCTCCTTAGAAGCAGAAAACACATTTTTTCTCTGCTCACTCCCTGAGAGACATTGCAGCTGACAAGACACATGGAATTACACTAGTGCCCTGAGCTGGAGAAGCCACATGGACCTACCCTGATACAACCAGATCTCTGAATCCAGAGAAATCACGTAGAGACCCCTGCCAGTGCTGAGATCCTTGAAACACCCCTGTATCGAAAGACTTTCTACCCACTGACCTATGATCATCTTGCATGCAGCATCATTGCATGTGTTTCATGAGTCTGAAGAGGACTTTATAGATTGCTATCAGACAAATAGACTAATATCAGACTTAGGAACTTGGACTCACCTAGGTAGGGATGCTTTCTTAATGTACAGTTACCGTTATTTAAAACTCTCTCTCTTATACACATGTGAGTCTTGCTGGATTTGTTTCTTTAGTCTACCCAGACTTACACAAAAACATATCAAAAACTATAGGGCTCAGCAAAGACAGTTGTCAGAGATTACATTGTAGCAATTAATGCACACATGCAACAAGAGAAAAGAATCATTTTCAGTCCCATAGCACGACACTTCCAACAATTATAGCCGAGTCAACACCAAAAACCTTCCAATAGCAAAAGTAAAGAAATCATAAAATGAACAACAAAAGGACCAACAAAGTTCTCAAACTGTTAGCAAACTTAAAGGAAAAGCAGGATGAGATGACAACATCTAGAATTAGGGAGGAAACAGGGGCAGTCACAAAAGATTCTAGTGAAATAAAAAGATTATTAATGCGGCATTATGAAAGACTGTATGCTAACAAATTAAGCAGTTTGAATGGAATGGAAAATATCTTAAAGAAAACCCTCTGCCCAAATTAACCCCCTATGTACATTAAGAATATGAACAGACCTACAGGAGAAATATGTAAGACAATCCAAAAGCTACCAACTGAAAAAATCCCCAGTCCAGATAGCCTCACAGGAGAACTCTGCATAGCATTCAGAGAAGAGCTGACCCCAACCCTACACAAACTCTGCCAGAACATAGACATGAACAGTAAACTTCTGAACTCCTTCTCTGAATTTAGCACGTTCGATACCCAAAACTGGACATATACCCTAGAAGGACAGGGAACTATAGACCGATATCCCTCAGAGCATATAAGGGGGGTACCCTCCCAAACAGAACTATGTATTTTTTCAAAGCCACGTATTCAATTTTTTTTTTTACAAAACAAACTTATAACCTTCAAAGTACTCTCTATCGCACATAATACATTTGTCAAATCTGCATTTCCATTCTTGGAGACATTTTTTTCAAACTCCTCTGTTTGGATGGTTGACAGTACCACCTTAGATTTTTCTTCACCTCTTCTATATTGTCAAATAACTGTCTGTCCATGACCCACTTCATTCTAGGAAACAAAAAGGAGCAGCACAGAGTAAAGTCAGATGAGTAAAGTGTGTGGGGACAAGAGAGGCATTCTGTTTTTTTGTTTTGTTTTGTTTTGTTTTGCCAAACCTGGTGCACTGAGATGTCTGTGTGAGCGGGTGCAATGGCGTGGTGACAAAACCAGTCCCCCATCTGCCACAAATCAGCCTTTTTTTTTTTGTCACACACTGTAATGCAATCTTATCAGAATCTATAAATAGAAAACTTGATTATTAGCCTAGCTTGGTGGAATTAGCTCCAAATCAACCTCACATCAATAAACAAATGAGCATCCTATTGATTTTTGATTTCACTTAATGTGATTATTTTAGGTGAGGGGATGATGGCCTTTTACACTGGCATGTTGATCTTTATTTTAGGAGTTGTAAGACGATCAGCATGGTTCATCAGCAGTAATGACCTTAGTTAAAAAATAAAAGTCTGCATTGCTTTGGAGCTATTCTTTCAAAACATGGCATGTTTCTACTTGGCACTCTTTTTCTTGACCAGTCAGAACTCGAGGCACTAATTTTGCAGTGACCCTTTTCGTTACCACATCTTCCGTCAAAATTCACTGAACCCAACTCCAAGATAGTTCAGGTAACTTTCCCATCTCTTCAATGGTCCATCGTCAGAATTTGAACACAAGTGCATGGATTTTGTCAACATTTGTGTCTGTTTGGGAGGTTCATGTCTAGAATGAGATTTGTCATCAATTGGCATTTCACCTTTTTTGAAATGAGAAAACCACTTGTACACTTGAGTTTTTTTCCATATTGCTGTCCCTGTAAGTTTTGTTCACCATCACAATAATATCTGTGACATTTTTTCCAAGCAGGAAACAAAATTGCACAGCTACACACTGTTCTCTTATTTTAGCCATAACACACAAAAAATGAGGTTTGAGCAAAATTGCTTTTACAAAAAAATTCACTGTGATCAGGGAAAACCTTCCCAGGTGATGACACTGGGTGCACTAACCCAGAGCAAGTTTCTTGATGCTTGTCTAGTGGGAAAAATGCAAACTGTGAAAGCTCCTTTAAGTGGAGATTTTTTTCCTTTGTTTTTTTGGTATTCTCCGGTAGATGCAAAAGTTCTAAAAAAAAAAATCTTCATTGATAGAATCCAACAACATATAAAAAAATAGTACATGATGGTCAAGTGGGTTTCATACCAGGGATGGAGGGATGGTACAACATTTGATAAACAATGTAATCCACCATATTAATAAGAAAATGGACAACAACCATGTGATTATATCAATTGATGCATAAAAATCATTTGATAATTTCCAATACCCATGCCTGAAAACTCTCAAGAAGATAGGATTCGAAACAAAAATCCTACAAACAATAAAGGCTATGCATGAAAAATCAATAACCAATATTACAATCATTGGAGAAAAGCTGAAAATATTTCCACGGAATAAGGGACCCTGACTGGGCTGTCCCTTATACCCTCTTCTAATCAACACTGTGCTGGCAGACCTAGCTAGTATGTTGTGCTGGAAGACCTAGCTAGTATATTGTGCTGGCAGACCTAGCCATAAGGCAAAGGCCAGAAATCAAGGGAATATAATTGGGCAAAGAAGAATTGAACTGTTAGCTGTTTAGAGACTATATCATTTTGTATATTGGGAATCTTGTGTTCATAAATGGTTTGTTAAAAACAATAAAAGAGTTTATCAGGGTGGGCTGAGCCCCAGAGCCGTAGTGGTTGCATTCCTGTGAAAGCATTCCTATATACTAGGGTTGAGAATACCAAAAAAAAAAAAAAAATCAAGAAAACAATAAAATTCACAATAGCCAGACAAAAGCTACAATACCTAGGAATAACCTAATCAAAACAACATAAGCCCTGTACAAAGAAAACTACAGAACATTACTACAAGGCACCCAAAGGGATCTATCTATACAATGGAAGAATATTCCATGTTCATGGACTAGAAGAATCAATATCGTGAACTTGCCAATACTGCCAAAGAAATTTACAAATTCAATGTAATCATGATCCAAATTCCAGCATAATTCTTTAAAGAAAGGGGGAAATGAATTATCAAACTCATAGGGAGAGGGAAGAAGGCCAGGATAGGAAACAAAAACCAACAACAACTCCTCCAAAAGAAGACCCGCTTAGGCAATCTTGCTCTACCTACCTGACTTCAAAGCCTACTATTTAGTCATAATTGCCAAACATCATGGTAGCAGTATAATGACAGACACACCGGTCAATGGATCAGACAGAAAACACAAAAATAAAATCATCTGCATAGAGACAACTGATTTTTTACATTGAATGGAAAGCACATACCCTCTTCAATAAATGGTGCTGGGAAAAACTGGATATTTACATGCAGAAGAATGAAACATGATCCACATGCAAAAAAGCAAACTCAGGGTGGATAGATCAAAGATCTAAAAGCAAATCCTAAAGCTATCAGTGTCATCAATGAGAAAATTGGGACAAATCTATATGCCCTATTGCAGGAAAAACAAGGACTATCAGAAATACAAAAAAGGAAACACACTCCATGGAAGACAAAATAGCTGAGTGGAGCCTATTAAAAATAAGACACTTGTGGGGCTGAGCCCCGGTGGCGTGGTGGTTGTGCGCGGGACTGCGGCCCACTGGGATGGAGGTTCGATTCCGGCTCCATGGAGCAAAGGCTGGGCCTCCTACTCCTAACACCTGAGGGCAGTGATGCCTACAAAATAAAAAAATTAAAAAAATAAGACACTTGTGTACATCAAAAGACTTCATTAAAAGAGTGAAAAGAGAACTCATTTTGGGAAAAGATATTTAGCAATGACATAACAGACAATGGATTAATTACTATGATCTACATTAAGGCTACAAAAAGAACATAAACTAATCACACTCTAAAAATATGGACAAAAAACGATTAGAAGATTCACAATGGATAGCACTCAAGTGGCCAAACAAACACTTGAGGGAATGATCCCATTCACTAGCTGTTCAGGAAGAGCAAGTCAAAAGAAGCATGAGGGACCATCTAACACCGATTAAATATAGTCCAATTTTTTTGAAAGGTGAGAGCAACCAATGCTGTACTGGGTGTTTGCAGGAAGGAGCTGGAAACAACCTAAATTCCCATCAGAAGATGATTGGATAAAAAAATTTTTAAAAACCCACAGCACAATGGAATACTATGCATCCCTGGAAAACATCAAGGAAACTATGGAACACCTCTCAACATGGAGGGATCTGGAAGACATTATGCTGAGTGAAGTTAGTCAACCACAGAAGGACAAATACTGTATGACTCCACTGCTGTAGAAGCGAGCAGCAGAACAAGTACAAGCTCAGGCTTGTAAGATATCCGATCTGCTGGCCAGGAGGGTGGGGGACGTGGGAGGGTGGCAGGCAGCGTGGTAGAGAGCCTGAATGGTGCCAATGAGCCATCCACTATCCACTCTCGGTAAGAACTTTGAAGATCACTTTGCCAGAGAACAGCTAGCATCAACTGGGATCAGATGGTGAAGGGAGGGAAAGGGGATGTTGTCTAGTGAGTCAGCTGTCAAATAAATCTATGATGAAGTCCCCAGGGGACAAGGGGACATCCCTTTTAGGGGATGAAGCATACAGATGAAGCAGACAGTCAGGAGGGAGCACCCAGGCCAGTCCATTGCAAACTGGGACTCAGAATCCTGGATCATTAAGGAACACTGCATGTTTCAGAGGCTGCATCGGTGAGGTCCGATGTGGAAAATCCAATGGGTGAATTATATTTTTACCAGAGACATCTTTGTGACCTGAAGACTTAAGTCTGAAAATGCATGGTGTCTAAGGAAGTGGACAACAGCTGTACCAAGATTGTGGAACTGTTCGTAAACAAACGTAATCTTGGTCTGTCAGTGCCTGATGTGCTGTATTAAAGTATGTATTATTCTGCCAGACCTGTGATGGACATTCCCAGTGACTATTATTGTAAATTTCCCTGGTGATTAACCCCTATTGTTTTTGTAGACAGGATCTAGCCATGAAATCTAGATTGAGTCTATGAAAGTAAATAAGTCATATATTGGGATATAGAGCTAGCTTGTTGAGAATATCCTTCTCTCAACAGGCTTTGTAAAATCAGTACCAGGGTCTCATCAAAGACAATATTAACAGAGGATCCTTATGTTCCTGGGGAATAATCAATAATGATGATGATTGATGACTATTTCCATCATCAATTCAGAGGGAGGTTTTTATTTTTTTTAATTTGGGGGAAGGGACATCACTGCCCACTGGTGGGAGTGAGAGGCCCAGCTTTGCTTCTGGAGAGCTGCCGCTGGATTTGAACCGCCAAACCAGTGGGCCGCCATCCTGCACATAACCACTATACCACCGGGGCTCAGCCCCCAAGGGAGGTTTTTAATTGAAGCCAAGGACAGATAAACAAACAAGAAAACATAGATCCAGAAATGGGTTCTGTGCCGACACTAAATCCTAGTTCCAATTTAGGAACAATTCACCACATACTTGCTCAATACTCACCCCCAGGAAGGGAGCACAGAAGATATGGGTCTTAGAACAAAATTTGATGAGGAAATTAGATGGTGCCCGACTAGCAGATAAAATAGTGTCTGGGATCCTAAAGGCTCCAAAGAGCAGCCAGCTAAGTGAGATGTCAACTAAGTCCACATGCAAGAAGCACATTATCAGTCTCTAAAAGACTGCAAATAATATCATCCGAAGTGGAAGGAGAGATTAGTATCAGAACCTAAATTGTGAGAATCCAGTCTGCAAAAGGCTATGGATGAGAGTAGGAGTCCAAGACACATTTGTGGGAACTATATAGGGAATAAGCTTCCAGGGTTCTTCTTTAACCATAATTGAGGGTTGGGGAAGTGTTTACTAAATAGAGTGAATTGGAGAGGTGCATATAGAAGACCAAAGGGACAAACCTGACTTGAACAGTTAAAACCTTGTGGGTTGTGTGTTAGTCCGGGTAAGCTAGAGGAAAAAATTTCATAGACATGTATATGGATATAAGGAAAGTGTTTATATACAAGAGGAATGGAACACTGAGAAAGCATCCCAACCCAGTCCAGTTCAAAGTTATAAGTCTGATATTAGCCCATATGCCTGAAATCAGTCTATAAAGTCTCCTTTCGACTCACAAACTCACAGGTCAGTGGGTGCAGAATCCCAGTACTGGCAGGGATCTCCACATGGCTCCTCGCTTCCAGGGCTCAGGGCCCATCAGCAGCATCCCATGATGGCAGAAGCAACTCATCGCTGACAGAGGTCTCCACTTGGCCGCCCCAGCTTCAGAGGTCTGGCTACATCAGGGCAAAGCCATGTGGTCTCTCCGCCGGCTCCTCCAGCTTCTCAGACACTGTCATCTTGTCTTGTCCATGATTCATTGTCTCTCAGAACTAACTTTCAACCACTGGGGAAGATAGCTTCTCATCTTCACGAGGGAAATATCGCGAGATTTCCCAGAAGTCTCAGGAGAAAGCCATGCCCACATAGAGGCCTCATTGGCTACTCAATGTCTATCTCCAGATTAACAGGCTAGACTCCACCCCTACTTTTCAATCATAAAATTAACATAAACACATGACTGCCACAGGTTGATACCCTCTTGGATTCATGCTAGACCTGATCTGGTTTTCAACATTTTCCGTAATATTGTTTTTTGTTTGTTCATAATAGGGTTTCATTGGAGGTCACCTCTTGAAGTTGTGTTATATGTCTTTCTGTCATTTAGTATATGAAACCCAGGACTGATGACTATAAGAACAGCAAAAAAGAATAAGGGTTTGGGGGTTGAGGGATGTGGCATACTGATGGACGGCCAGGTTCACAGGGATGATGTCAAGGGGTCCAGGAAGGAAAAGAATGTTTGGGAAGTGATTGTGGTAGCAATCAGTTTTACGATATCGCTTGATGTAATTGAACTACAGAATGATCTGACATATATATGAATTCCCTATTAATAACACATTTAAAAAATAAAGCACAACACTTTTATAAAATACAGAGAAGAGAGATATGTTTAACTATGGAAGGTGACAGAGCCTGTAAGACTAGACCGAGGAAGGTGGAGGCTGTCCAGTTTGGGGGCTTCTATTGTCTCGGCTGGGAGGGTCAGTAGAAAACTCTGGGTGTTTGGAACAGACTGCTGAAACATACTGCTGACAAACAAGATCACCACAGTCACCTGGAAGGGTGCCATGCAGTGGTAAGGTCTCCTTTGGATGGGTGGTTGTGAATTTATAATGAGACTGATCTGCCCTTTTTCTGCAGGAACAGAAAACACAGATAACTAGGTTTGTTTGTTTGTTTGTTTGTTTGTTTCCCCTATACTATAGTTTGGCTAGACAGCTGCAACAAAAAGACAGAGACAAGAGGAAATATGGTTTATTTTCAATACATTAAAAATGCCCACAGAATCTGAGCAGAAAAGGGAGAAAATTGAAGAAATAAAAAGATTAATCGATGAGGAGGAATGAGTGAGACCAATTCATTGAAAATCCCAATGAGGCCCAGGCACTCAATTTTTGAAAACCAATGCTTAAATGAATTTCTTAATGAGCAAGGGGTGATGGTGGGCCCAGAAACTGTAAGCTCTTCAAATTATATGAGCAGAATTAACTCAGAACCCCAGCTGCTCATTCAACTTCTCCTTAGTGACTGAAGCCTGCTGCTACTACATTTACAAATAAGGTAACTTCAGCAGGCAACTGAACCTTTACAAATCTCCATATCCTTATCTGGATATAGAGGTTAGCCATGCAGTCTTTTCACAATTTTGAAGACTGAATACGATTTTAAACATAATACATAAAGGAGAATTAATAAAACATTTAGCAGCTGCTGTTTTTGTTATGCCAAAAACATTTTCTAGGCAGACCACAAGTGTTCTTTCTATTAAAACCAAAATGTTCAGTCAAGACAAAGAAACAATAAAAAATTTACAGAAAGTTTGTGATTTGTAAAATGTGGCTGGGTTGACTTCAGCTTTTATCCTGGGATGCTAGAAAACCCGCAGTTATGTTATGGGGTAGTCAGAAGAGAGGATCCTAAAACAGAGTACCCTGTCTGCAGCTTTCTTTTCCAACATAAGGTTAGTTTAAATTATTTAATAAACAACACATTGGAAATGTCAGACACAGAGTAGCTGAAGCCATCAAAAGGCCCCTTACCTCTAAGTTTGAGAAATGAATGGATAGAATGGAGTGATGGTGTATTTATCCGTCACCCACATATAACAGAGGGAATTCAGCTCATTTGTCTTTGAATACACAGCTCTATAGCAAGTACTCAGGAATGATTTGTGACATGGGATAGATTAAAATTAGTAAAATTTAAATATCAAATCAAATAGGTTCATTTCTGTAACTAACAAACTCATGCAAGATTTACCCACTAGAGAGCACTGGCAATAATTTGGATCAGAATCTTTTGTATGAGGGCCAACCTGTGCCTTACAAGATGCACAGACATTTTGGTGCCATCCTCAATATTTCCCTTCTCTTAGCTACCAGTAGGAGATACATACTCACAAACACATACATACATGCGAGCACGCACGATCAAAATGTCTCTGAACTGCTCTACAGAGGACTACTCGGCGGCCCTCAGGACTGGAAGGACTGCCAGTGTGCCAGCTGTCTCACACAAATGAGTTGCACTGAGCCATTTGTACTGCTTTATAGATTAGTTAACTGCTTATTTCGTATGTGATATACCTTTTTATCTATATAAATATAAAGAAAGAATTTTAGTGTCCTGGTTTTGTTTCCCTAGAGGACCCTAACGTAATTTGACATGATTTATTTTGGAGTTTTGCTCTATCTTGTTTTAGGTTTAGTATATGAGTTGCAAGAAAAAAGTTTGAAAGCCAAATATTTTGCAGTTTATTTCTGAGAAGTGAGATTTCAAATGTTTTAAATTTTCTTTTCTCTTTATATTCTTTCTACAATTTCTCTAAATTAATATTAATTTAAAAGAGAGAAGTGAATAATAAAGGTATACTTTGTGACAATAATTTTAAATAATTCATCAACTTTTTCTTGATAGCTTGACATTTCCTAGCAATTATATAGACTTAAGTCAGAGCTCAGCAAACTCGAGACCAAAGAGCCAATTCTGTCCCTCCTAACAATCTTAAAATCACTCAAGAGCCTTAAATATGTTTTTTTTTCCAAATGAAATCCTGTGATCCGAAATAATAACCTTCAAATGTTTTCAGTGTTACTTCAGAGTCGCATGTTCACACTGAAAGAGACACATGTGGCTTGGGAGTCAGTTTGCCGACCACTGACTTAAGTCATTGAACATTGTTTATTATTTTTATTATTGTGTGTGAATTTTTAATTATCTAACCATCACCATTACTTCGAATAAACCAGTCAGCATTGATCTTAATCTCACTACTCCCAGTTCTATTTGTTGACAGAATATATTAATCAAGCAAGCCAATTCAGTTTTACTGTGTCTTGACCCTTTTCTCTAAAGACAAGAGGTTATTCAGCATCAAGTGATTTTGTATAAGCTGTGTGTCACTATTAGAGTCCTAATATCCAGTGAACAAATAGGAAAAGCATATGTTTATGTGCACTCACTCATGTGTACAATGTATTCATAAGCTCGCAAACTTAATTAAGAAAAATAAGTCCATAAAGGGAATGACGTGAAGAAAAGGGTTTATCTTCTCTGCCACCAAACCCTTTAGCCCAAATGCACACGAATCTCTCCATTTGTTCTCCTTTCTAGTAGTCTCTGCTTTCTTTCCCGTGGAGACTCTTTCTCTGTTTCACTTTGTTATTGTTGTTAGTTTTCTGTTGTAAAGGTTTTCTTGGCAGTCAGGGGCGGTCAGTCTATAGAGACAGGCACTCGCTTCCAGGAAGTGTGCGGAAGCCGGGAGGAAATGGGAAGCTAGAAACAAGGAGTATAAGAGCACTGAAAATGTTCTAAGATTTATTGTCGCCATGATGGTACAATTCTTCTCAATACGTTTGTACATTGAATGGCATAGTTTGTGAATAATTTGCCAATAAAATTTTAAAAGGGGGTTAAAGAGAGATTCAAGAAAACTAGAAATACAGATTCAAAAGGAAGGGTCTAGGGCCCCCTTTCTTTCCTTTTTAGTTTGCGTGCATTGAATACGAATAGCCGTGGAGTGAAGGCCAACTCACGGAACTCCCTAAATGGTAGGGCAGAAAGGTGTTGCAAAGACTTTTATTAATCGTTTGTTTTTGCAGCAAATCACCAGCCTTTCTCCTGAAGCAGCTCTGCGGGATTGACCGGCGGGCCTCAGCCTTCTGGTGAGGGCCAGAGCGGGATAGCCTTTTGCAGCACCCAAGGACTTCCCATAAGGTTAAGGAGGTGAGGGCGGAGCCCCAAAGAGGAGGCTTTCTTGTAGCCGAGATATTCAGGAAAAGAGAAAAAGTCATTATATTTATATGAAGGTAATCCTGACATTACAATGTCAGCTGAGAAAAGTATTTTTTAAAAGAAGGGCAAGTTTGTCTTTTTTCTTTATATTTATCACACGTTATCCTAGATAATTACTTAATTATAATAAGAAAAAGTGGATGATCGAAATTCTAATTATTCATAAGGGAGTAATGGTTTGGCTAAATCCTCTATATTAATAGAAACCCAGCTTCACATCTTGTGCTTCACCTCAGAATGAAGCCTCCCGTTCAGATCCCCTCTGGGGAGTTTAATGGCTATTTCTCAGTTAATTTCTCCACAGCAGGAATGAGATGCTTGTGATCTCTGTGAGTATATCAAGAGGTAAAGGGTAGTCCCTCTCTGCAACGTATAAATGGGTCAAAAATTAGATGGGTACAAGAAATGGTGTCTCATGTACATTCTCTATCTTTCTGAACAAAAGTGAAGAAAAACATGTATTTTCTCGACACCCCAATCTTTAGCCCAAGGGCACAAGACCACCTGCTCAAACATGCTTGTTCCAGCAGGCACACCGACTGGCAATGAGTGCATCCCCATTGAAACTAACCACAACAAGATTTCATGATCATTATCAAGCTTTGTTAAGGAAAAACATAAATCACACCACACACAGGAGCTCATTTGTGAGACCTTTTTCAATGATGACCTCTTAACACTTGGTTTTAATAAGTATTACATGGGGCTAGCTAGACAGAGAGCCACTGTGAAACAATAGTATGTGGAACCAGTTAGACAAGGAAAGAAGGTAGAAATGAGGCATTTGTTAACACACTGGATGTATCTCAACAATAGCTTTTATTGTACTTATGAAGGAAAGAATGCTACATCTAATTTAGTTATCTGATTGCTTATATCTTATAAAGCACAGTTATGATATATTCTGCATCCCTGTGACTGTTTTGAAAATTTTAAATTTCACAAAATGGTTTTAAAGGCAAGGCAATTTCAAGCCAGAAAATCCTTAGACAATTAACGAAAAGGGAAATAGTTTTCAGATAGATAATGAAAATGATACTGAAACCACTTTTATTTGGAAGAATTTGAATTGAAGGGCAAAAGCAAAAGTATCATGCCCATTGGAATAAGACTATTAACTAAAAGTTGTCCCACCGAGACGTCAAGATCCACTCTTCCTTTTCCTGGTGCCATGAGTTTACCTGATGGTAAAAGAATCACACACAGCTGATAGGGATCCAGGAAAATAGTAACTGCATTTACTAAGGCGAAGCTAATACTTGAAGCTTACTAGATAGCAAGAGTGGTGGGGGCTCTCTTGCTCCCTCTCTTGCTGTCTCAAAATCAGTCATCAAGTCAATCCTGATTCGTAGCTATCCCACAGAACAGAGTAGAACTGTCCCCATGGCATTCCAAAACGGTAAGTCTTTATGAAAAAAGAATGTCTCTTCTTTGTCCCATGTAGCAGTTTTGAACTGCTGACTTCGCAGTTCACAGCTCAACATATTAGAGAAGGCTAGAAGACATAGTATTAATCAGTGAAGAAATGATACACACACTTGGTACAAAATGAAAAAGGGACACATATACAGAAAAGTACAAGTCCCTCACTTTGCCTGTCTCCCTCCGATGCCAGTTGACCTTGCTAAGGGTGCTCACCTTTCCTCATTTCTTCGGTGTCTCCCAGAGAGAGTAGGAGAACATTTACTCAATTTCAGTTCATTGGGACCCTGTGTCCAACAGAAGGAAGCACTGTCAGCTCTGGCCTCATCCTTGCAACCATCGTCATGGTGAGCCCATTATTGTAGCCATTGCATCATTTCTTCCACTGCTAGAGCTACTCTAGGTTTAAGGGCAAGTTTCAGATTATTTCATTGCTATCTGTTTGCCTATGGTATATATCTCTGTATGGCTCCCTCACTAGTATTGATTGATTGATTGATTGTTTTTTTCTCCTCCTACCTTCCCATTCTTCCCCTAACTTCACCATAATCATCGAAGTCTGCTTTTTTGGGTGTGCAAGCCATTTATCTTCCCTTCTCTTCCTTTCCCTTCCCTTCCCTTCTCTCTCTCTCTCTCTCTGCTTTTGTAATAGTAGTCTCATATAGTCTTTGTCTTTATGAGTTTGACTAACTTTGCTAAGCATAATGTCTTTAAAATTTATTCATGCCATGGGGTACTTGACAGTTTCATAATTGTATTTTAAAGATGCATCGTGCTTTAGACTGACTAATCTAGGAAGCAAAACCAGTGATGCTTGCATGTGTAATTATATAGAAAGATTTAATGCTGTAGAGGACTTAAAAAAAATTTTAGTAGCACTTTGCTTATCCTGTTTTTTTGTTTTTTTCCTTTCTGTAGTATGTTGATAATTAGGTTAATCTTTCCATTCTCTTGATGAATAATGTTGGGATTTGGTTCAGAATTTCACTATATTTTTTATTGCTTTGCATAATATTTACATATTCACAATATTAAATATTCCTATTCATGAACATGGAACATTCTTTAATTTATGTAGGTCTTTTTTGGTTTATTTTAGTAGTGTTTTATAATTTTCTTTATACAGGCTTTTATTTCTCTGGTTGGATATATTCCAAAGTCATTCATCTTTTGTGTGGTAATTGTTTATAGTATTTTTAAAAATATTCTTTTCAGAATCCTCATCCTGAATATACAGAGTCCTCTTCCTGAGCCCTATTGATTTTTGTATGTTACTCTTTTAGTCTGCCATGATGCTAAAGTTTTTAAAGCAAAAGCTAAAGTAAGCTTTTTCTTACTGAGTCTTTGGGGTTTTCTGTATACAAAGTCATATTGTCTGCAAATGGGGTTTAGCTTCTTATTTTCCTTGTAATTTTTTTATACCTAGCAGCTTTTTTATGTCAGAACTATAGTATAGAGGAGTGATGATAAAAGACACATCTACTTTCAATTTCTTTCCATGGAGTAAAATGTTGGCAGTTTGTTTTGCATATGTGGCCTTCGTTATGTTGAGAATTTTCCCTTCTCTTTCTATTTTGCTGAATGATTTTATCAAAATTCAGTCGGATTTTGTTCAATGAATTTTCTACATCAATTGACATAATCATATGGTTCTTTTATGATTGAGTGCATTAATTGCTTTTCTAATATTGAACCTTCTCTGCACACGTGGTATAGATCCAACTTGATCACGATGTACTTTTTGTAATGTTTTGTTGAATTCTATTGGTTAGGACTTTTTGTTGAAAATTTTGCATCTAGGTCCAAAAGATATCTATAGCTTTCTATTTTGGTAATGTCTTTTCCTGGTTTGGATATTAGGCTTATGTTTGCTTCATGAGATGAGTTTGTTCAGGTATTATACTCTCTCCTATATTCTGGAATAATTTGTACAGAATTGGTGCTAACTTCTTTGAAAATTGGTAGAATTCTCCAATAAAACCTGGTCCTGGAATTTGGTTGTTGGGAAGTTTTTAATAATCTGGTCTGTTTCTTCATTTATTATTTGACTTCTGATTTTCTACATCAATTTGTCAAGTAGGTAATATACTTCATAAAATTTGCCCATTTATGTATGTTTCCAAATTTGCAGTGCAGTTCTTCATCACATTGTGTCAGTTCTCTTGTCGTGTCACCCATTTCACTTCTGATTCATAATATTTGCTACTTCTTTTCCTGTGTTAAATTTGCTAACAATTTGGCAATTTTGTTCATCCTTTCAAAGCATCCTTTTCTTGTCTTGTTGAGTTTTTTGTTTGTTTGTTTCTCTGCTTCTGATTCATTTATTTTTGTTTTCATCTTTATTATGTCTTGTCTTCTGATGACTGTTTCACGACTCTTGTACTCATTGTTGCAAGTGTTGGGCTATGAGTTCTAGCTCCTTGTTTGATGTATACACACTGCTCTAGATCCCCGTTCCAGTACTGCTTTTCCTGTGTCTCAAGGATTGGGGTGTGCTGTGTTTCTTTTTCCTTTATTTTTTTCCCTAGGAACTTTTTCATTGTATTCTTTATTCCTTCAATTACTCAGTGCTTTATAAAGCAAAGTGTTGTTCCATTTCTATATATATTGATTTTTTTTTCTTTTTGCTTTTTAGTGTTGTGATCTGAAAAGATGGCTTATAGCATCTCAGTGTTTTTTTATACTTTATTGATATTTGCTTTGTGGCACAACATAGTTTATTCAAGAGTATATTCCATGTGTGCTGTAAGAGATTGTACACTATATTCTTGCTGGGTGAGGAGCTCTTTATAGATCTAATAGATCAAGTTGATTGTGACTTGGGTTTTTTTTTCTGTATCTTTGTTGATTGTCTTTCTGGTTGATCTGCCTAATCCTCTCTCTTTTGTATGTTTGTGGGTGTTTACACAAGTAATGGCAAATCGTGCATATGATTAAGTACAACTCTCTTTTCACTAAGTAATAAAGTAGCACGATGCCTACGAGTACATATGCAGCTGCTATGTTGTTCTCTTCATAGAAATACTATAATTTAGCAGAGAGTCCTTATTGATAGTTATTTCCTTGGTTTCCAATTTCTATTTGTAGAGGATGAGGAAGAGAATTCCTTCTGCAGTCATCACTTCACACTTGTTAGCATTTGCTACAGAATAAGTTCTGGAAGTAGAAATGGCAGTAGTGATTATGTATTTAAATTTTGGAAGAAAACACTTGATTTCTCTAAATAAAACTAAAGCAATATGCTTCCTCCTGCAATGCTGTGGGGTGGGGGTGGGTGGCTCTCATTTTCACCCATTGTACTGGAACATTTTTCAAGTCTAGCAATCAAATGAGCAAAAGACGACTTGGGAAGCGAGGGTGAGGTATTTTTCCATCTATTTCAGGGCCATTTGTGCTCATTTTCTCGGAATATCTGGTTAAATCCATGCCTCTGCTTACCGTCTATGTGGACACGTAAGCATTGTTGGTCACCCTCCAGTTGATTCCAGCACAGAGCAACCCTGTGCAGAGCAGAGCAAAGCGCCACCTGGTGAGGACTGTGTTTTGATTCTATCTACAGTTTTCAGTGTCTGATTCTTCTGATGTAGATGGCCTATTTCTTTGTAATTCTTAGTTTGGAAGCTCTCCTGAACTTGTTCCCTTTGGGTAACCCTTCTGGATTTTGAAATATCAACATAGCTTCCAGCATCACAGAAACACACAAGTCATCTGTGGCAGTCATGTGATTATGTTAATTTTATGATTGAAATGTAGGGGTGGAGTCTAGCCTGTTGATCTGGAGATAGCCATTGAGTAGCAAATGACGCCTCTGTGTGGGCAAGGCTTTCTCCTGATATGTCTGGGAAATCTCGCGATATTTCCCTCATGGAGGTGAGAAGCTATCTTCCCCAGTTGTTGGGAGTTAGTCTCAGAGACAATGAATCACGGACAAGACAAGATGTCAGTGTCTGAGTTGCCAAAGAAGCCAGACCTGCCCTGATGGAGCCAGACATCTGAAGCTGGAGAGGCCACATGGGGACCGCTGCCAGTGAAGAGTTGCTTCTGCCACCAATGGATGCTGTTGATGGACCCTCAGCCCTGGAAGCGAGGAGCCATGGGGAGACCCCTGCCAGCACCAGGACTCTGTACCCACAGACCTGTGACTTCGTGAGTCAGAAGGAGACTTTATGGACTGATTTTGCGCACATGGGTTAATATTGGACTAATGACTTTGTACTGGACTGGATTGGGATGCTTTCTTAATGTCCTGTTTCTCTTAAATATAAGCCTTTTCCTTATATCCATATGCGTGTCTATGAAATTTGTTTCTCTAGTCTACCCAGACTAACACACCATCACAGTCTGACAAGCTGATAGGCAAGTGGTGATAGACGCGTATAGATAATGAAGTCAGCCATTTTTCTATAATGCAAATTGCTACTTTTCCTCATTTCATATGATCTTTCTTATAGCACTTTTTATGGCTTTTATATTTTTGTATTAAAGTATATCAGTCTTTCCTTTTGTGGCTGGATGATAAAGTACTTAGGAGAGCTACACAGACACACATACCCACACTCCCCACCTCCCTCACTTAAGAATGATATTTTTTTCAGGTACTTCTATTGTTGTATTTGTTGAAAACATGGGCATTCTTCTGTCTGTAACTTATGTAAGATAGAAGGTAGGGGGTTCAACTTAATTGGTTTAAAAATGCTATAGGGGTGGACTTAAGTAACAACTCTGGCAAGTACAATTTTCTCCTCTGGGATTGCAGAAAGCACATTTCCCAGGAGAACTACCAGGACTCTTTACCACTTTCACTTAATTCGACTTTCACTTTTCTTTTAATTTTGTTAGATTAGTTTCATCTCTGCTGTGTGGTACTTAGCAAACAGTTGCATACATGGCAATCAAATATATATAGTAATCTGAAATTTTACTTTATAAATTGTTTTACAAAATCTGTTAAGATTGATGGGGGACCATTTTGTTCCAGAAGATAATTAATTTTCTCAGTTTAAAATTGAAAGACCATCATTTTAATATTGAGGGCATTTTACTGTGGTCTTATCTGAAGATTAGTAATCTTGTAAGGAAATAAATTAATTCATTTTCTATGTTCTGTAGCTCAATTCAGGGGAATTACAGTATTATAATGTTACCAAGTATCCTCAGTATAACACTTATTCTGTTACTGGTAAATGGAAATGCAAGTTAATGAAGATTTCTGGTTGAGAGAATGTTAATAATTTCACTTTTATTGTAGTTAAATTTATCACATGCTAAGAACTGTTAATGCAAAAGAGTTATGGATTTACTCTTAGCTAAGAAAATGCTTTGTTGTGTAATTCATAGTTAATAATTTAATCTATCTACTTTGATATATTTAATTTTTGATTGTGAACAGTTAAATATTCATAAAACTTCTACATTTATAATCATAATTTACATTCATTGTTATGAATTATTTTTTACTAATAGATCATTTTATTAGGGGCTCTTACAGCTCTTTGAAAAATTTTGTTTTTTTAAATAATTTTATTGGGGACTCTTACAGATCTTATAACAATTTATACATCAATTGTATCAAGCATATTTGTACCTATGTTGCCATCATTATTTTCTAGGCATTTACTTTCTTTTTAAAATTGTTTTATTTGTAGCTCACACAGATCTTATCACAATCCATACACACACACATTCATTGTGTCAAGCACATTTGTACATATGTTGGCATCATAATTTTCAAAATATTTTCTTTCTACTTGAGTCCTTGATATCAGCTCATTTCCCCCCTCATTTTCCACTCTCCCTCATGAGCCCTTGGTAATTATTTTTTCATGTCAAGTACTGACTGATGCCTACCTACACCCACTTTTCTGTTGTCCGTTCCCCTGGCAGTGGGTTATATGTAGATAATTGTGATTGTTTGGTTCTCCTTTTGTCCCTCATCTTCCCCTCCAGGTATCAATACTCTCATTATTGGTCCTGAGGGGTTTATCTGTCCTGGATTGCCTGTGTTTCCAGCTCTCCTCTGTACCAGTGTACATGCTCTGATCTAGCTGGATTTGTAAGATAGAATTGGGGTCATGATAGTGGGGTGGGGGGAAGCATTAAAGAACTAGAGAAAAGTTTTATGTTTCATCAGTGTTTTACTGCACTCTGTCTCATCTCTTCCTTGTGGCCCTTCTTATGACTTCTTATTGGGAAGAGTTTTGTGCTTATATTATTATTCAACTGTTGTTTTTCTGATCCCAGTGCTATGTTGTGCTTTTTACTCTAAGAATACCTTTTATTTATTCTTTTTTTAAAAACAGTTCAATTGACATATAATTCACATATCCTACAGTCCAATAGTTTGGATATATTAAACACCAATGGAGCAATCACCACAATCAATTTTAGAACAATTTCTTTTTTTTCCATCACTGCCCTCTGGTGGGAGTAGGAGGCCCAGCCTTGCTCCTTGAGATATGCTGCTGGATTTGAACTGCCAAGCCAGTGGGCCACAGTCCTGCACTCAACCACTATGCCACCAGGGCGCAGCCCTAGAACAATTTCTTCATTTTTATAATCTTTGTCCTCATTTCACCCCAAAGTCCATTGTCATATCCCTAAGAAATTGTGAATATAGTTACTGCCTTTATTACTTATGTTGTATATTATATGAAGAAATTAAGCCCCGGTGGTGTAGTGTTTGTGTGTGGGATTGCAGCCCACAAGGTTGGCGGTTCAAATCCAGCAGCAGCTCTTCAGAAGCAAGGCTGGGCGTCCTACTCCCACCAGAGGGCAGTGCTGCCCCCTAAAAAACAAAACAAACAAAAAAAGAAATTCATATAATCTCCCCACAATAATTGCAAAATAGAACAGAAAAATCTTAATCCAAAAGAAAGCAGAAAACAGTAAAAAATAGAAAAGATTGAAGAGAGTCAAAAGGAAAACACATAATAAGATGTTAAAACTTAACCTAACTCACACCAAACTCACTGTCATTAAGTTGATTACAATGGTAGCATTGCTGTAGGACAGGGTAGGTTTCTGTCCCTGTCCCTGGATTTCTGAGAGTGTTATTTTACAGAAGTAGAAAGTCTTGTCTTTCTCTCTTGGAGAGGTTAATGGCTTCAAATTTCTTACCTTGTGACTAGCAGCCCAAAGCACCTACATCACCATGGGTCCTACTCACCCAACAATTTCTGCATGATCTCATATTCTAATGGACTCTTTCTGATAATAAGGCGATTAATATCCCTGGTCAGTGGTTGAAATTCCCTTGGAATCTGTGTAAATGGATTTGGGGCTTTAGTTCTCACCCATAGCCTTCTGAAAACCAGATTCTCAGAATTTAAGCTCTGATACTGTATCCTCCTCTGAGCTTGGATTTCATTATTTATAGTCCTTGGGTCATATACACTGGTTTGCTTCTTCTCACTCAGATGGCTGCTTGTCTTTGGACAAAGTTTTGTCTATTCTTTCTGATAGCCAAACCCTGTCTTATTTCTTCAATAAAATTTACTATAGCATCCACATCTTCATTGATGCTTTCATGAGGGTAAGTATGGAACAGGGCCTTGTGTTTGCAGGCATATATCTATATCATCTGCATCCATATCCATATCTATATATCATCTACATATCATGAAGGAATATAACAGCTAATTAGTCCGTAGAACCGTACAGAGGATTCAGTTCACCTCAGGAGGACTCCTAGGTCTAAGGTCAAGAACGCAAACAGCTGAGTCTTCCCTAAGACAATGCAGGAAGTCCACCCACAGGCAGCAAACAGCAGGGTGGGTCAGCAACAGTCAGCAGCTGAGTAGTTTAGCAAAGCAGGCCCGGATGGGCTATCAAATTCAAGCAATGAAAGATGACAGAATCCACTAGCCTCAAACTCAAGCAATGTACACAACAACAGCACAGTGAAGCAGGTTTGAACCTCAAACTCTAATGACATGATCACAGCTTGGCTTGTCCCACCAGGAAGCGTAGCTCACAAATTGAGTTACAGAACTAGCTAAAACATGGTGGTCTACTCACCAGAGAGAAAGAGAGAGAGGGGATTGCCTTGCCGCATCATTTATCTTTTTGCCCGCCAATCAAACTGTGACCTTATTATTCCCATGTGTTCCCACTGACAGCTTGGCACAATAAGTCTGCCTATTGTAGGCCTCATCATAAAAGCTAGTTGTTTTTAGGTTTGGATTAGTGAGAGTTCAAAATCCATTCATATTGAGAGGTTCTATGTCTATCCATGTTTTACTTTAGTGTAGTATTATTAGTCTTCTGAGGGATGATTTGAATAACCTTCATGTGGCCTTTGGTAATTCTAATGATAGTATCATTAAACTAGCCAGTGGTATAGATAATGAAGAACTGATACCAAGGGCTCAAGTAGAAAGAAAATATTTTAAGAATGATGATGGCAACAGATGTACAAATGTGCTTGACACAATGGATGCACGCCTTTATTGTGATAAGAGTTGTATGAGCCCTCAATAAAATTATTTTTAAAAGAAAATAATATTGAGATAAGGCTATACATATATGTGAAAGATTTTTAGTCTAAAATACATTGGATATTTGTTTACATATATTAAAAAATGTGTCTGAACCCTTTTTGAGGAAACCATGAGGATAGACTCATGGCACAGAGTTCAATAGCATTCTTTCACTGTGGCAGAACTATGTTTTCAAAACTAAGACATACCATAAAAAGATAAGAAAATGTGAAAGTGGAAAAAATCTAGTTGTCTTAATAGCCTATCACTGGTCCATCTCATAACCAAGAGGTTTAAAACAAAGTACAATGGTTTCCAAATTCATGACATTGGGGTAGTAGTTTTTCTGTTGGCTCACTAGGGTGTTACAGCTTTCAGTTCAAAGAAGTATATCCATTCCTTTAATCTGCAGCAGGCATGCTTAAAGTAACATCAGGTTCCCCTAGAGGGATTTCTGTCTCAGATTCTTCTGCTGTGGCCCATTTAGCATGCTACACACCTCAAGAACCCCTGTTGACCTACAGTATGAGTCCAGGGTCACCAACAACTACAAAGAAACTTAGTTAAAAATATATGGGTAGTCATATAATGCAGTGTGGGTTCTCCCCCTTGGAGGTGGGGTCTATTAAAGGAAAATCAAATGTGTTTCCAAAGGGCAAGCGTCAGCAACAGAAGCAAAATTATATTCTTAGAGCTAGACACATCTCCCATTTACTCTTGGTCAAAAAGCTTCACTGGAGTATTCCCAACATCAATTTAGTTAATAGCCACCCAATAAGGGTGACCCTAGGACACTGCCACATGGCCTGGACCATTATGTCTTCTCCCCATCTCCTCTCCTAATGAAAAAAAATGTCTCAAGCTAAGGTTAGGCCTCCCTTGGAGAAATAGTATGGCATTTGTGATGTATATACAAGGGAGGGATAACTAGCTTGCAAACGTTTTGAGACCTCGTTGCTTAGAAGGCTGGATTGAATGACTGTGTGATGTGAGGTCCACTGCATGTCTTTGTCTTGGTGTGTGTCCTTGTAGCAGGGGTCTTTTTGTGTGATTAGCTCACTTCACATAGCATAATGTTCTGTAGGTCTCATCAGGGCATACATGAGGTGCTTTGCAGTTTCATCATTTTTTAAAGCAATGCACAATATTCCATTGGGTATATATACCAAAAATGTCTTAAGTCATTCTTTTACTGATGGGGTTTTTATATCCGTTTCCAACTTTTTGTTATTGCGAACAATGCTATAATGAAGATGGGAGCACATATGTCTATTTGTTTTATGTCTCTTACTTCTTTAGGGTAGTAATCAATATGCAGCAGAGGTATTGATGAATTATACAGGATTTCTTTCTCACTTGTCTCAGATAGCACCATATGGCTTTCCACAATCATTGTAGAGATTTACAGCAGTGTGTGAAGGTTTCAATCTCTCCACACCCTCTCCAGCAATTGTTGTTTTCTGTTTTGCCTTTTTTTAAATTGCGCTATCACTGAAAGTACAAGGTAACAACTCACTGTTGTTTTGATATGAATCTCATAGATGACTAGTGAGTGTGAGCATTTTTTTTTCATATTTGGTTGACATTTGAATATCTTCTTAGTGAACTCTTTGTTCATGTACTTTGTCTACTTTTTCATTTGATCATTTGTTTTTTGCTAGGTGAGATATTGTTATATTCTATGTATTTTATAGATTATGCTTTGTCTGTTGTGTCCCAGTGGAAGATTGTTTCCCCCAGTATGAACTCTCTTTTAATTCTTTTAATGGAGTCTTTGATGCACATAACTCTCTTATTTTAAGAAGGTCACAGTCTCATTTCTAATGTCTTCTAATGTACGTGTTTCCTTCATTATATTGGTTAGTATATCTAAGTCTTGTCCTGTAATGACTAAGGATTATATCAACTAGATACTCCGTAACAGTAGGGGTGAAGCACAGCATATCAACTGGGTCACAACCTGATGTCACCTCATTGATGTCATAAGTCTTTGTATATGATAGGAAGAGAGAGGGAGACAAGAGGGAGACAAGAAAGAAAGAGAGAGAGACACAGGCAGACAGACAGAAAAGTTGAATCCCAAGTGGCCCTTCACACTATACCTGAGCTGGATCTTGCATCTGGCTTCTTGATTGTTTGTAGTGCCATCGTCTAATGCCAGGAGCCGTCAGCAAGCTAACTCTCAAGGGTAGATTCCCTGGGCCAACTTTGAACCTTCGCATCCTCCAACCTGTGCTTCCTGCTGTCTCTGCTTTGTCATTCTACTTCCTGGCTCCTCAGTTTTCATGAGTCAGGAGAACCCCCACTTAAACGGAACTGGAATTATCTATTTTGACAACTGTGAAAGCTACTTATTGATATAAATCTCTTTCTATATCCGATACAGATAAGTGTCACTGCTTTTGTTCCTCTAGAGAAACAAAATTACACATCTGGTACCAGAATTTTTCCTAGAGAAACAAAATGGTAAAGATGAGTTTTCTAAATTAGTTTTCAGGTCTAATTGGGCATAAAGGCACTGAGAGCACTGCCTCTTTAAGTCTGTCACCATCAGTAAAGAAGACATTTTAAATCCATGTCATGAAGTGACACATCTAATACCCCAAATAAAACTATCAGTAAATGCAGTGTTGGTAAGGAGTGAGACTCTGGATAATTGTGTGTTTGATATCTTTTTCTAATTTTGTCAGAATGAGAAATATAGGAAAGCTGGTTGATTGATACTTCCTATAATAGACAAACTGGTAAAGGGAAGAACTGAAATTGAGAGCTTTGGAAGTTTGTAATCACCGAAAAACTTCTATTTGTGCTGTGACAGACAGTTGAATATCTCTAGTCACAGAACTGATATTGCTGAAGACCAAACTGAAAGTCTTATTATACAAAGTTGTTGAATTACAACCCCAGCTTCATTCTCTGCCTAGAAAGGGGCCTGATATTAAAATGAAAACACTCAATGGAAAGGAATTGGACTCTGAAACTTGAAATGGGGATGTATGGGCTGATAATCCAGAAGATGGACACATTTGACATCCATAATTGAGCCACTCCTGCAACCAGAACCAATCCTCCGATACTCCTTGGAGCCCACACTTGAGGAGATTAGCCCAACTATGGATGCTGATTTGCGACATTGGCCTATATCTGGGAATTGCCTGAGGTAGAGGGCATTCAAGACAATAATTCAGATTCCCAGTGCACATCCTCCCCACAGGCTATTGCCTCCATAGCTATAAATATACTTAAGTCACAGAAAATTCCCAAAGTTGAAGTCCAGATGGTGACTCAGGAAGCAGTGTGCTATACTTATTACGAACTTGTAGAGTTTTCTAATATTTACAAAGAAACCTAGAGGGTATGTGTGGGAATGGTTATTAAGGGTGTAGGATAGCGGTGCAAAGATCATTAGCTTGGATCAGTTTATTGATATGGTCCCCCTGTAAAGAGTCTTCATACAATTTTTCTGGTAGAGAGGTTAGGAAAAGCTCGAATCGATTATTTACTTGATTTACTTATACTAAAGCATATGTTGTAATATGAGTTGCCTATAGGTGGATGGATTTATTTCTGGGCTCTCACTTCTGTTCCATTGGTCTATGTACCTATCATTGTACGAGCACCCAACTGTTTTGACTACAAGAAAACAAACTCATTTCCATCGAGTCAATGATGACTCATAGTGCCCACTTGTAGGTTTCCAAGATTGCAACTGCCTACTGTAGTAGAAAGCCCTGTCTTTCTTTCTTGGAGCTGACGGTGACTTTGAACTGCCAAGCATATGATCTCTGTCCCAAAGCCAACCATCACACCAACAGAGCTACTGTGGCTCTGTAAGAGATTTTGTTTGAACAACATGGGTTAAGTGAGACCTCCTACTCTGTTCTTTGCTGATCCTAGTCCTCTTCTTTCACTGTTGAACTTCGTAATTAATATGTCCATTTCTTTAAATAAAGAAGTTGGAATTTGGACCAGAATTGTATGTATGCATTGCTTTGCATAGTATTGACCGCTTTATGATATCTAGTCTTATCCTTGATCATGGAATATTCTCCCACTTACATCAATCCCTTTGATTTCTTGTAATAGTCATTTGTAGTTTTTATTGTATAGGTTGTTTATCATTTTTATTGGGTTTACTCCAAAGTATTTAATCTTTTTTGGTTACTATTATCAATGTTATTGTTTTCTTGCTAGCTGTACCAGAAGAGCTCTTTGCAGACATACAGAAATCTGATTGATTTGGGCATATTTATTAACTTTTCATCCTGCCACTTTACTTATTCTCTGACAATCTTTTTGTGTAGTCTTTGTGGTTTTCTACATATGAAAGCATATTATTGACAAATAGTGAGCGTTTGACTTCTTTGCCCAACTGCACTCCACTTATTTCATTTTGTTTTCTAATGATTCTCCCTCAGACTTCCAGAACATTGTTGATTAAGAGTGGTGATAACACCCAGTGTGCAGAAGGCTAGGTTTGATAGTAGAAGAAAAAAGTCCATTTCAGGGTTCCCCTGTGTCTTAAGCTGTTGGTGAATTCCCTTTGAGCCATCTAGGGATGTGAATAACTTTGCTATTTGACAGATAACATTATAAAATTGATTATGGAAGATGTAGTTAAGTTCAAATGTAACACTTTCTCATTTGAACTTCCTTTTAACTCAATTAAAATTTATATCAGTTTTTAATCTAATTGTGTTGATCTTTGTTTCTTATTTTTATTTGATATGCTTTTCTGTATGTGAAATCCAGGACAGAAAAGCTATTAATCATCTAGATTGATGATTATCTTGGGGTATGGCAAGGAAGGTTGGAGGAAATGAGAAATTCACCACAATGGCTACAAAAAGGAAGAAAATCTCCTAAAACCTCTTGCTGTATTGTGATGTTTGCAGAACTCTTCTTAATCAAATTGAACTGAGCCCTGATGGTGTGTGGCTACTCAGACTACAGTCGCCAAGGTTGGCAGATTGAAATCACCTGTTGACCTCCAGGGTCGGGGTGGGGTGCGCTTTCTACTCCTGGAAATACTTATCTCAGAAACGTACAGGGACAGTTTTACTTTGTCCTTAAAAGGTCACTATGAATCAGTATTAACGCAATGTCTGAGGTGCTTTTCATGAGTAAATTATATGTTAATAAAACTATTTCAATGAAAATATTGGAATGGAATTGGAAAATATTCAATGAAAAATTGAAAGTAAAGTTCATCACAGTCTATTTCCTGTCGACAGGAAAATGTTTCCAGTTTTTCCCAATTAAGCAAGATCCTGGCAAGTGGTTTACGACCATATGTTGAGAAACGTTCCTTCTATCTATCTGGTTGCATTTCCTTTATGCCAAAAATGGATGTTCGATAGGGCCGAATGCCTTTTTTATATCTATTAACTTGATCATGTGATAATATTTTTTGTTGTTTAGGTAGTGAATTTCACTGATGATTTTTCTAATGCTGAACCATTCTTTTGTGCTTGGCATGAATCCCATTTGTACATGGTGTAGTATTTTTTGATACGTAGATCAGTATTGTATTGAGAATGTTCACGCCTGGGCTGACGAGAACCAGGGCTGTCGTTGGTAGGTGTCAGGAAGTGGGTGCTGACCTGTCGCGACCTCATGCACCCCAGAAGGAAACGCTACCCAGTCCTGCACTGTCCGCACAATGCCTGTGCCTGCGTTCACTGTGGCAGCCACTGTGTCCACCCGTCTCCTAGAGGGAACCCTTCTTTTTCAGTTCCCCTCCCCTCCATCTTACCAAGCAAGCCAGTCTTCTCCAGGGCCTGGTCTCTCACAGCAATATGTCCAAAGTATATAAGACGAAGTCTTTTCTTTTTTAAAGCAAATCATTTTATTAGGGACTCATACAACTCCTATCGCAATCAATACATACATCAATTGCATGCAGAACACATTTGGCCATTTGTTGCCATCGTCATTCTTGAAACATTCTCCTTCTGCTAAGGCCACCCACTTCAGCTCCTCATATTTTTCCTCCTTCCCAACTCTCCCTTCCCCATGAACCCTTAATAATTTACAAATTGTCATTATTTTTTCATACCATACATTTTCATCTTAACCTTTAATGAGGACTGTGGACTTACTTTCTCAAAGACAGTCCTTTTAGCAGTCCATGGTACTTTGAATATTTATTTCCAGCACCACAATTCTAATGCATCAATTCTTCTTTGGTATTCCTTATTTGATGTCGAATTTTCACATGCAAATGAAGCAATGGAAAGTACCATGTTTTGGGTGAGGGGCAACTCAGTCCTTAAGGAAATATCCTTGCTTCCCAGTACTCTGAAGAGGTTGTGTGCAGAAGATTCACTTCATGCAACACATTTTTAAATTAGTGACTGCTGCTTCCATGAGCACTAATTATGGATCCAGCAAGACATAACACTTGCAAATTCATCCTTTTCTCTACTTCTCATGATGTTACCTATTGGTCAGGTTGTGAGGATTTTTGTCCATGACTTTCTATCCTTGTAGTGTCTTCGTCTAGTTTTGGTATCAAAGCTATTTGTGGTTATTTCTTTTCTGTCCTTTTCTGAGTCTGTGTACAATTAGGGACAACTCTCCATAGAACACTTGGTTTGATTCCCCTGTGAAATCATCTAATCTAGGGCTTTTCCTGGTTGAACATTTTTTGATAACTTGTTCCAATTCTTTTGTTATTGCTCTTTCATCATTCTCGAAACATCCTCCTTCTGCTTAGGCCCCCCACTTCAGCTCCTCATATTCTTCCTCCTTCCCAACTCCCCCTTCCCCATGAACCCTTAATGATTGACAAATTGTTATTATTTTTTCATACCACACATTTTCATCCTAGCCTTTGAAGAGGACTCTGGACTTACTTCCTCAAAGACAGTCTTTTTACATCTGTCTGCATTAACTGGGTTAGATGATGTATGTTGAGTTTCAATCTTGTTCAGGTATAGTCTTTGGTAGTAGTGCGCTATTTTTATTTCATATGATTTTGTTGTAATGGCGCCTATTCATCTCTAATTCTGGATATTTATGTTATTGCTTTCCTCTCCGTTGTGAAATTTCCCAGCAACTTGTCAATTTTGTTAATCCTTTGTTAATCCTTTCAAAGAAGCAGCTTTTTTTTGTCTTAAGTTTTTCTCATTGTATTTTTGTTTCCAATTCATTTACTTATGCTCAAATTTTTATGATATCTTTTCTCCTCCTGATTGAGGGTTTATCTTGTCATTCTTGTTACAATTGTGGAAAAAGTTGTTCTAAGGTATTGATTTTAGATTTCTCCTCTTTTTTCCTGCATGTATTAAGGGCTATGAATGACCTCTGTTGACTGCTTTTTCCAAAAGTTTGAGTATGTGAGCTTTTGTTCTCATTTTTCTCCAGGAATTAAAAAATTTCAGATCTTAATTTGATTCAATACCCAATGACTTTCAGTAGGATGTTGTTTGGTCTTCATTTTATGCAGCTTTTAGTGGCATTTGGCCTGTTGGGTTGTGTGGTGGTGACTTTCTGTTTTGGGAAATGGGGGAGTTCTAAGAGGAGTCTGAAAACAAACAGTGGGGAATGGCAAAAAAGGTGTGTGTGTTTGGGGGGATCCAGGTAAGTAAGGAAACGGGAGAGGAGAAGATAAAGAAATGAAACAAGAAAACAGGGAAAAGTAAGGGCTGTATGAGGGATCAAGATAATTATGAAAATTTATTATCAGAGAAGTGGTAAAATTTAATAACTAGCCTGAAAATATGTCCCATAAGCAAAGAAATAATATAAAGAGATTATGTATGGGGAGAGAGAAATGAGTAAGTGAATTTCCAACAGGGAAATAAAGAGTGCACATAGTTGTGGTTGTTGTCAGTACCATGGAGTCAACCCCATTTCAGAATCTGATGCCAATTCCTGTGTGTCACAGAGGAAGGATCACCCCACCCTCCACCCTCCTCACCCTTGTTCTCATGGTAACGGCACGTCTGATTCTTATAGACAGATTTAGATTATGATAGACATACATATATAGTATATATGCAAATACACATACATGTATAACTAAAGGAAAAGAGAATAAGAGAAAAGAATAAAGGGAAGAAGAGAGAAAGGAAGGCAGGAGACAACAAGAGAAAAAAGAAAAATGAGAGTAGGTGCTGTTTGGTTGAGAACGGGTGGAGTTATGGAGTGGAGTGAGTATAGGATGATGTACATGAAAAAAAATGAAGAAAAAGGACAGGCAGAAGGGGAGAGCAAGCAGAATGTCTGGGTGAGGTTTCCCTCAACCAGACATAAGGGAAGGAACAAGGAAGAAGAAAAATATTAAAAGGCAAAAGCACTGTCTGAAAGGGGATGTGACTGTCAGCAATAGTTGAGGGGGGAGGACATGGGTGCAATACCTGCGGTGGCAGCAGGAGTTGTCTCTGAATAGAGTGGAGTGGATAAATGTCCGCATGCTGAACAGCCAGCAGTAGCCGTTTTCAATGCAGGTTATAGAGGTAGGAGATGAAGGGGACAGGAAGTGAAAGCAGGAAGTAGGTGCTCT